>JAOXYA010105346.1:0-10766 GCA_028565675.1 Sorex palustris | reverse complement strand
ACCGTGCACACACCCTGTACACACACGCAAGGTGGACACCAGCGAGTTGGGTTGTGGGTTCCCCACACACACCATGCGCACACACACACACACACACACACTACACACATGCAAGGCGGACAACAGTGAGTCAGGTTGCAGGTTTGTGCGCGCACGCTGTGCACACACACACACACACACACACACGGTCACACAAACATGCAAGGTGGACAGCAGTGATAAGGCTCGCCGGGACCCACACACAGTCGTGCACACACTGCACGCACATGCACAAGGTGGACAGTGGTGAGTGGGGGTCACAGGGTCTCACACACACACAATGTGCACGCTCTGTACACACACATACGCACAGGGTGGACAGCGGTGAGTGTGGGGGTGCCCACAACCACACACAGCCACCCGCGCACACAGCCGTGCACAGTCACAGTCACACGCGGTCACGCGCACACGCAACACACATAAACACACACTCGGCCACACACAGTCCCACGCCGACACACTCGCGCACTCTGACACGGTCACACATGGACACACACAGTCGCACAAACCGTACACGCTGCACGCAGAATAATACACACGAGGTGGGGTGCAGTCTCGCAATCACATACACTCCATACACACACTCACCATCGCACCACGCACAGACACACACACACACACACTGTACACACCCACCAGGGGGAGCGCAATGAGTGGGGGTGGGGTCACGGGTGCGTACACACTCGCCATGCACAAACGCGCCGTACGCACACACTCACGCCGTACAACCACCGTACGAGTAGGCACCCCAGACGCACATCATACACGACACACAGGGTGCACAGAGACGCGGTCTGAGGGTCTGCCCTGGGTGCCGGGTCGGGGTCAGGGCCGGGGGTCGCGGTCGCCCGGCCATGACCCCCGCCCCGCCGCCCAGAGCAACAGTACTTCGAGATCGAGAAGCGGCTGTCGCACACCCAGGAGCGGCTGGTCGCCGAGACCCGGGAGTGTCAGAGCCTGCGGCTGCAGCTGGACAAGCTCAGTGAGTCCCGGACGCGGGTCCCGGGGGGCTGCCGGTGTGGGGCGGGGGCGGTGGGGAGCTCGGGAGGTCAGGGGTCCGGAGGGGCGGGCGGCACTGACCCGTCCGGCTGTCGCCATCGGCTGGGGTCGGAGTCATTGCTTATTGTTTCTTATTATTATTACTTTTTTTTTTAAAGTGTCAATTTTGGCCTTTTTGGGTCCCACCCGGCGATGCTCAGGGCTGAGTCCCGGCTCTGCACCCAGGAATCACTCCTGGCGGTTGCCCGGGGGACCCTATTATGGGATGCCGGGGATCGAACCCGGGTCGGCCGCGTGCCAGGCAAACACCCTCCCTGCTGTGCTATTGCCCAGGTCCCTGGTTCATCACTCTTGATTGATTGATTGATTGATTCCTTTTTGGGTCCCACCCAGCGGTGCTCAGGGCTGACTCCCGGCTTGGCACTCAGGGATCCCTCCTGGCGGGGCTCAGGGGGGGACCCTCGGGGATGCCGGGGACCGAACCCGGGTCGGCCGCGTGCCAGGCCAACGCCCTCCCCGATGTGCTATGGCTCCAGCACCGTTTTTTTTTTTTTCTAACAATTGACTCGCTAAAAGATGCCGTAAGGAAATTTGTCGACTCAACAGGGTCACACGGTGAAGTTTGTTCTAGAAATGACAGTGACGTGCGTGCACGTGTGTGTGTGTGTGCGCGCGCGCGTTTGGAATGGGCTGACGGGACAGCCCCACGCGGTGGTCCTGCGAGGTGTTGACCGTTGATCGCGTTTTTGGCTCCTCCCAGGCGGCCAGCTGAAGGCCGTCACCGAGAAGAACAAGGAGCTCGAAGCCGCCCAGGACCGCAGCAATGCCGTCCAGGTGAGCGGGGGCAGGGACGGACGGGCAGTGGCCGCCGCGGGGGCCCGATCGCGCAGGGGACAGGCCGGGAAGACCCGTGGGGTGCTCTGCCCCCATGGGGGCTCTTCTCTGCGTGCAGTTGGGTGCGGGGACGCCTTTCGGTCTCGCCTGAGAAGCTGCGAGTTTCGAAACTCTTTGGCTGCTTTTTTTTTTTTTTAATTTATAATTCTGTCGGTTTCCCTTTTTTTGTTTGTGAGACGTTACTGGGCCCGCTCGAGCAAATCGATGATCAACGGGAGGGCCTTTACCTTTTTACCTTTGGTCTTTAGCTAGCGGCATTGTGGAATGTCCTGCGTATGAGCGCTGCCAATCGCTTTTTTAATTTCTCCCCTTTTTTTGATTTGACAGAGGTACGGTGTTGTAGAGGTTTGGGATGTAGGGTTTTTTTTTAATTTGTTTGTTTTTGCTTTTTTGGGTCCCACCCGGCAATGCTCAGGGCTGACTCCCGGCTCTGGGCTCAGGAATCGCTCCTGGTGGTGCTTGGGGGACCCTGTGGGATCCTGGGGATCGAACCCTGGTCGGCCGCATGCCAGGCCAATGCCCTCCCCGCTGGGCTATTGCCCAGGTCCCTGGTTCCTCATTCCTTATTGATTGATTGCTTGCTTTTTGGGTCCCACCCGGCGATGCTCAGGGCTGACGCTGCGCTCAGGAATCACTCCTGGCGGTGCTCGGGGTGACCCTAGGGGATGCCGGGAATCGAACCCGGGTTGGCCACATGCAAGGCAAACGCCCTCCCCGCTTGGGCTATGACTCCAGACCCCGATTTTGTGTGTCCTCTCTCTCTGTCTCCTTCCCTGCTCCCTGTCCTCTGTGAGAATCATCAAATGTTGGAGGTCAGGGCACTCGCCTTGCAGAAGCTGAGCCGGGTTCAACCCCCTGGACCCCAGAGGGGCCCCCCCCCGGGTCCCCAAGCTCCACCAGGAGTGATTCCTGAGCACAGAGTCGGGAGTAAGTCCTGAGCATCGCTAGCTGTGACTCAAAAAAAAAAAAAGAGGAAAAAGGGGGAAAAAAGAAAAAACCCAATTTATCAAATGTGTCCTTACTATGGCCTGGCAGCGTCCCAGATTGCGTGAGACGCTCGGGGCACCGGTGAGTCCCTGCTGGAATCGACTTTGAGCAAGAACGGGAGCCGACGGAGAGAGCCAGGGGGCTGCTGGCCGCCTGCCTGGCCCTCCATGCAGTCAGACCTAGAGGCTCTGTGTACCCGCGCAGGCCACGAGACACCGGCCACTGCTTTTTGCCAATTTGCGTTTGATCCGTGGTTAACCGACAACTTCATAATAAAAGAAATAACTAGCACCATCAAGTCTCTGCGAGAAAAAAAATTTGTGGGGCTCGAGCGATAGCACAGCAGGGAGGGCGTTTGCCTGGCACACGGCCAACCTGGGTTCGATCCCCGGCATCCCACAGGGTCCCCCGAGCACCGCCAGGAGTGATCGCTGAGTGCTGAGCCGGGAGTCAGCCCTGAGCATCGCCGGGTGGGACCCCCCCCAAATATTAATTATTTTAAAAGAATGATATGAGGGGCTGGAGCGACAGCACGGGGGGGAGGGCGTTTGCCTGGCACGTGACCGACCCGGGTTCAATTCCCAGCATCCCATAGGGTCCCCCGAGCACCACCAGGAGTGATTCCTGAGTGCATGAACCAGGAGTAACTCCTGTGCATTGCCAGGTGTGACCCAAAAAGCAAAAAAAAAAAATTTAGGTTGTTACAGAATAAGAGTTAAAATGCAAACAGACCATCCTAAAGTGTACGTCAACAAAAGTACGTCTCTATACCCATAAAGCTCGGCAACTTACAAATGATCAGAAAGGTCATTTGAGGGGGAATCGAAGTTGAAAACCAGGAAGCCCTAAACGGCAAGCTGCAGGATGAGGTACCGCTCCCCTCATAATTACTGAGAAGAAGATGCAGGTCAGAGGACACGGCGCCGCTTCTCACGTGCCCGTGTTGGCGTTGGTTTCTGTCTTCAGTCCCGTCTGGCAGGAGGACCTTGAGACGGGCACTTGGGACTTCAAAGCAAAGCACGTGAAGCGTTGCCTAGCAGTTTGACGGGAAGTTAGCGTTTTGATTCTACGTCTGACTTGTTTGAACCCAGGGTGTTAAGTGCAATGAGAGTCATAAAAGTTCTTTATTTTTTTTCTTTTTGGGTCACACCCGGCGATGCTCAGTGGTTTCTCCTGGCGGTGCTCGGGGGACCCTGTTGGGTGTTGGGTATCGAACCTGGGTCAGCCACGTGCAAGGCAAACACCCTACCCGCTGTACTATCGCTCCAGCCTCCATAAAATTGTTTGATGGCAGAAAATTTAGATGCCTGACATTTAAACATAACTAAGAACACGCCTTCGTGAGAAAAAAGCAATGTCTTTCACGGGGCTAGGAAAAAAAGATTTTTACGGAGTCCAAAAGTGAGAAGACATTGGGAGGTTCCAGGTAACTTTAAAAACTTCCTGATCCGTAAGTTAGAGAATACCGCAGATTCGAACCCTAGCACAGCCGTTACGGACGAAAATGATGGCGATTGTGTTCGAGCGAGCGCCTTCATTCGTGGGTCAGTTTGATTTTTTTAATTTCCTCCCTCCCTCCCTCCCGTGACAGGGCCAGTTTACAAGGACGAAGGAAGAATTGGAGGCCGAGAAGAGAGACTTGGTCAGAACCAACGAGAGGCTGTCTCAGGAGCTGGAGTACCTGACAGGTAAGGCCGGGGAGGGGGCGGCTTAGGGCGCGAGGACCAGCCCCAGGGGAGAACAGGCCTGGGGAAGGACCCCGCGAGGATTCAGAAAAGAATCGGAAACAAGACACAGAGCTTCCTGCGGTTCCTGGAGTCTGGCCCACCCCCTGCGAGGGAGGGTCCCTTGCTCTTTGTCCTCTGCGGAGGTTATCAGGGTGACGGCCTCTGCAGAGGGTGATGGATCGCTCTGTCGAACTGCGTGTCGTTTCGGCGAAAAACACCCCGTGTACAGATTGGCACCCTGGTGGTCCAGAAATACTCCCTGAGGACCTGGATTACAGCGTGGATGGGCTGACGTCCTCTGTGGGCACTCCCTGGGGTCTGCGTTCCTTGTTGCACCACCGAACAGTGGCCGGGATGGGGCACCCACCAGCGGGCGCTCAGCTTGTGGGTGGGTCGAGAACCTGTTGTCTAGAGGCCTGGGGGACTGTGTTCAGCTCTCAGAAACACACACACTGTTTGCTGCCCGGAACGGAACCGGTGCGGAGGGGGCTTGCACGGAGTATGAAGTTAATAGGGTGGGAGCATGTCCTCTGGGGGTCGGCGTCCCCACGACCGAGGGTGGGGGTGGGGACCCTGGTGGTGAGCTTGGTGTTGGGATTGTGGCAGGGTTGGAAATCACGGAACTTCGGCCGGAAATTCGGGTTGAAGGCTCTAGAGGCAGGAGTGTCTTTGCCCGTTCAGGTGTGCGTGGGGTCTGCTGTCCCAGGTAACGAGGAAACTGTTTCTCCAGTCTCAGGAAAGGAGTCCAGGTCATAGTATTGAGCCGACGGTAAAGCAAGGAATCGCTCCAAGCCTGGCGTTTGTTAGCAAGAAAATAATAAAGCTGTGTGTTCTGGCTCTTGGGCTGGGGCGGTTTGACGTGTGTCGGTTGCGTTGTACATCAGCAATGGGGCTGTTTGTCTGGCGCCTCTGTGTGTGTGTGTGTGTGTGTGTGTGTGTGTGTGTGTGGCCGGCCACCGGCAGTCAGAACAATTAATTTCGGACATTCAGGGTGGTCCAAAGGGTTACTTAACGATGAAAACAAAGAATCTTTAGGTGGATGTTACGAATTTGAATGTGAATTTTGAAAAATTTATCCTTGAGAAACTTTTTTTTTAAATAGTCGCTGGAACTGCATAATTGATTGACTACATGAATTTTAAAATTTTAACTGAGTTTGCGATGAAGTGTGGCAGAAATGTTGAATCGAGGGCAGCCGATAATAATAGCGTATAAGATAGTGTCCTAACAATGCACTTTTTTTTTTCCTTTTTGGGTCACACCCAGGGGTTCCTCCTGGCTCTGCGCTCAGGGATCACCCCTGGCGGTGCTCAGGGGACCCTATGGGATGCTGGGAATCGAAACCGGGTAGGCCGCGTGCAAGGCAAACGCCCTCCCCGCTGTGCTATCTCTCCAGCCCCCAATGATGCACTTTTGATCGGCTTTCCTGAGCGTGTGTCGTTCTCAAACTTTTCCTGTTTTCTTTTTAGAGGATGTCAAGCGTTTAAACGAGAAACTTAAAGACAGCAACACCAGCAAGGGGGAGCTTCAGCTAAAACTGGACGAGCTTCAAGCTTCTGATGTTTCTGTTAAGGTAATTGTTTAGTAAGTGACATATTGACAAAGTGTTCTCTGAAAGCAAGAATTCCCAAGCACAGCGCTACTTTTCCTTGGCTCACCTAAAAAAAAAAAAATGAAATTAGAGGCATAGTCTGTACAGTGATGAGATATCTAATTTTAGTGAACTTAACATTCAAGCAACTTAACTGATTTGCTTGTCTGATACTTTATGTCCTTGCGGTTTTCATCAAATAATTTCTGCCAAGGAACCGTGGGTGGGGGTTGGGGTTGAGAAGATAGGACCATGGTGAAGGCCTGGCCCGCCGCCCACCCTGGTCTCATCCAGGCGCTGTTTCTGGTCCCCTGCACAGAGCAGGGCTGTAGGGTGTGGTCCCAAACCAGGGAAGGGGGAAAATCCAGTCACATCCTGGTTCCTCTTTAAGAGTCGAATTGTGCTGTGTGTGTCCTATAGAAACAGACAAGCATTTTGACTATATATATGTATATATATTTTTCTTTTTGGGTCCCACCCGGCGATGCTCAGGGCTGACTCCTGGCTCTGCACTCAGGGATCACTCCTGCCGGTGCTCGGGGGACCCTAGGGGATGCCGGGGATTGAACCCGGGTCGGCTGCGTGCCAGGCCAGCACCCACCCCACACTGTTCTATGGCTCTGGCCCCCGGGGTAAGATTTTTTTGAGTGTTGAGACACGCCCGAGAGGGCCTGCCAAGTGGACGCGGCCGCCCTGTTCTGAACTTAGCCGGGGTCCCTGGGGCCCGGCACCTTCCCTCGCACCCAGAGTGCAGCCAAGATCGCGCCGTTCCTGGTGGTGGTCCATCCTCCTCCGTTGAGAGGTTCAAGGTGGCCAAGACCTCATGCCGCGGCCCCCAGCACCCTGGGTGGCCGCCTCCCGCCCCCTGAGCCCTGTTCACCCCAAATCTTTCTCCCACTGCTTTTTGCTTATTTGTTTTGGGTCCCACCCGGCGATGCTCAGGGCTGACTCCTGGCTCTGCACTCAGGAATTACTCCTGGCGGTGCTCGGGGGACCCTAGGGGATGCCGGGGATCGAACCCGGGTCAGCCGCGTGCAAAGCAAAGGCCCTCCCCACTGTGCTATCGCTCCAGCCCCTCTATCTTCCTTCCTTCCTTCCTTCCTTCCTTCCTTCCTTCCTTCCTTCCTTCCTTCCTCTTTCTCTCTCTCTCTCTCTCTCTCTCTCTCTCTCTTTCTTTATTTCTTTCTCTCTGTTTCTTTCTTTTCTTTCTTTTGGGTCCCACCCGGTGACACTCAGGGCTGACTCCTGGCCCTGCACTCAGGAATCACTCCTGGCGGGTGCTCAAGGAACCCTATGGGATGCTGAGGATCGAACCCAGGTCAGACATATACAAGGTAAGTGCCCTCCCCGCTGTGCTATCACTCCAGCCCCCTCTACTATCTTTCTATTGTTTGCTTTTGGGCTTCACCTGGAAATGTTCAATGCTCAGGGGTTACTCCTGGCTCTGCACTCAAGATTCTACAGTCAGGGATCACTCTTGCTCTCCTGATAGTGCTTGAAGGACCATATAGGATGCCAGGATCGAACCTGGGTCAACCACGTGCAAGGCATGTGCCCTACCTGCTGTACTTTTTTTTTTCTTTAGCTGGGGAACCCTATGGGATGCCGGGGATGAAGTCTGACTCACCTACATGCAAGGCAAACGCCCTCCCTGGTGTACTATCTTGCTTTCCATCTGCAGAGATTTTGGGGGAGAGAAGAGAGAAAGGTTGGACCATACCTTCCATGCTCTGCGCTCAGAAGTTGCCCCCAGTGGAGCTCAGGGGACCCTCTAGGATGCCGGGGATCGAACCTGGGTCAGCCTTGTGTAAGGCAAGTGCCTTACCTGCTGTTCATCTTTTTTTTTTTTCTGCTTTTTGGGTCCCACTCAGCAATGCTCAGGGCTGACTCCCGGCTCTGCACTCAGGAATCACTCCTGGCAGTGCTCGGGGGACCCTATGGGATGCTGGGAATTGAACCCGGGTTTGCAGCATCTCCATCACCCACTTTCCTGGTGAGTTCTCTGTGAACACCCCAGGGGACGGAGAAGCACCGGATCTGGGTCTCTCAAGGTCCCCCACAGGGACCCAGGCCCAGAAGATGGTAAAGACACACCTTTATTTAATTACTTATTTTTTTCACCCCGCGATGCTCAGGGCTGACTCCTGGCTCTTCACTCAGGAATCACTCCTGGCGGTGCTCGGGGGACCCTATGGGATGCCGGGGATCGAACCCGGGTCTGCCACATGCAAGGCAAACACCCTCCTTGCTGTGCTATCTATAGATTCAGCCCCTTGACTGTGACTTCTTGGTACCCCCAAACAGCATGCATGAATTTGGGGCCCCAGAGTTCACTGCCTCAGACAGGAGAGCTACCTTTGTGGATGTTGTCTGGGTCCCACCTGGCGATGCTCAGGGCTGACTCCTGGCTCTGCTACTCAGGAATCACTCCTGGCGGTGCTTGGGGGACCCTATGGGATGGCAGGGATCGAACCCCGGTCGGCCGTGTGCCAGGCCAACGCCCTCCCAGCTGTGCCGTTGCTCAGGCCCCTGGCGCCTGTTCTAGAATCCTTTTTCCTGACTCAAGAGCAGCGCTCACCCCACCCCTACCCCCAAGCACCAGCCTCTGTTCGTCCGGCCAGCCGGCCCTTAGGTCCTCAGAACCCAGGAACAGCTGCCTAAAGGCCAGTGGTGAACTTGGCTGTGCCCACAAACGCCCCAGAATGGGTTGTTTGCCTCACTGGACCCACCCACTTCCCCTTCCTTCCCAGCAAGGGAAAGGGTGCCCGGGACTGAAATAGAACTTTGGAGCGTTCGGATTTTCCTTTCCTGACACTGAGTACCTCCGGAAGACGTTAGACAAGATTTCCTCCCCTCCCCATTTGTTTTCAAAATAAAATAAAATAAAATAAACCCACATTGAATCGGGGAGTGTGTGCATGTGTGTGTGTGGGGGGGGGGGGTGGTGATCACAGAGAAAAAAAGATTTTGCAACCTGGGGTTGGCTGGAGTGATAGGACAGAGGGCAGGGTGCTTGCCCTGCACCTAACTGACCTAGGTTCATTCCTGACATCCCAGGGGTCCCCAAGTCTTCTAAGAGTGCTCCTGAGGGGGCCAGAGCGCACGGCCGAGCTGGGTTCAGTTCTCAGCATCCCATAGGGTCCCCCGAGCACCGCCAGGAGTGATTCCTGAGTGCAGAGCCAGGAGTCAGCTCTGAGCACAGCTGGGTGTTTCTGCCCCCTCAAAAAAGCAAAACAAAACAAAAAGAACAGAAAACGGATTCTGCAGTCCTACTTTTGATATGTCCTCGCCCCTTACCCCCCAAACAGACTCAGAGGAGGCAAATCTTTTCCATCTTCATTGCCTTGGGGGGCTTGGACCCCCAACTCCACCCAGCAGCCTTGTAGAATCTTTTCTTTCGTTTTGTTTTGTTTTTTCTTTTTGGGTCACTCCTGGCGGTGCTTGGGGGACCCTATGGGATGCTGGGAATCGAACCCGGGTCAGTTGCGTGCAAGGCAAACGCCCTCCCCACTGTGCTATCGCTCCAGACCCTATTTTTTTGTTGTTGTTACTATATTTTTTTGCTTTTGGGGTCCCATCTGGCGATGCTCAGGGCTGACTCCCGGCTCTGCACTCAGGATTCACTCCTGGCGGGGCTCGGGGGACCCTATAGGGGATGCTGGGGATCGAACCCGGGTCAACCATGGGCCAGGCCAATGCCCTCCCGCTGGGCTGTCGCTCCAGCCCCAGCCTTGCAGAATCCTTTGCACGCCCCCACCCCAAGCCCGCCTTCCTGAAAGCACCGTCTCTCTGCCGGCTGGGCTGCTGATGTGACGGCCCACACAGCCACGGAACAGACGTCGGATTCCAAGCGCCCCCTTGGCAGAAATATTATTCTCGGCGCAGGAAAAAATAGGGGCCGGCTCATCTCGTGTCTGTCACCTGGGATAAAGCTGCCGCGACTCTGCCTCTGCCTCCCCCAGCTCCTCCGCTCAAGTTTCCTGCAGCCTGAGCCCGAAGTTCCAGAGCTGGGAGGGAGGAGGAAGCGTGTGTGTGTGTGTGTGTGTGTCTCTGTGTGTGTGTCTCTGTGTGTGTGTCTCTGTGTGTGTGTGCACCTGCCTGGTCACCAGCCCCAGTGTGTGTGTGTGTGGGTCTGTGTGCATCTTTGTGTGTGTGTGGGTCTGTGTGTGTGTGTGTGCCTACCTGGTCACCAGCCCCAGTGTGTGTGTGTGTGTGTCTCTGTGTGTCTTGGTGGTGTGGGTCTGTGTGTGTCTGTGTGTGTGTGCCTGCCTGGTCACCAGTCCCTGTGTGTGTGTGTGTGTGTGTGTGTGTGTGTGTGTGTGCCTGCCTGGTCATCAGCCCCAGTGTGTGTGTGTGGGTCTCTGTGTGTCTTTGTGGTGTGGGTCTGTGTGTGTCTGTGTGTGTGTGCCTGCCTGGTCACCAGTCCCTGTGTATGTGTTTGTGTGTGTGTGTGTGTGCCTGCCTGGTCACCAGCCCTGGTGTGTGTGTGTGTGTTTGCATGATGTGTATGTATGCACCTGCCTGGTCAC
>JAOXYA010105318.1:0-10767 GCA_028565675.1 Sorex palustris | reverse complement strand
CCTTTTCGCTATTGACATCTTTGGCATCTTTAGATTCATACAAATGAATTGATGTGTGCTATGTATATATGTTTATGGCAACTGAAGTCTGTTTCCAAACACTGATATCCTGTACATTCAGAGCTGAAAATAAAGTAGGGAGCTGCACACATTTTCCGCATGAAAGAAAATGGAAACAGGTTAGCAAACTATTCTATCACAAGACCATTAGTACTGGAGCAGAAAGACCTATGACAGCACTGGCATTTGCTCCACTAATGAAGTGGAGGTGGCATCGAAAGGTGGCATCATGACGCAGAGGATAAAAGATGTATTAGGTCCAGAAGTAGCAGGCTGGGAGAAAGCATTCTGGTAGAAGTATTGGCATGTTGTTACTTCATCTTTAAAGACATAAAATTCCCAGAAAAGCATACCAGTACTTCTCAGAGGGCAAATAAGTCATGATAACGAATCAACATACTATCTCTGAAAGATTCCCCCATCTAAGCAGAAATGTCAGAGAAAATTTTTCCCAGACAAAACAGATTAGGCATAGTCCTACTGTCTGTTTCCCAAGGTTAATTACTTATCAGATATTAACCTCAAGTACTACCTGAGAGAATTAGTCCAATGATTAGGAAGCAAGAATTCAAAGACAGCAAGGGGTATTAAGAACAGTGTCATCAAGAGAACTCAACTTGGCAAGGTTACAATCTGAAGTCTTATAATCTGAAGTCTATAAAGTTCTCCTTCCAATTTTTGAGACTACAAAGGGAAAGGAAAAGTAAAATTTGATCTTAAATGAGAGAAATTAAAATAAAGGGCCCTGATTTAGGAAAAAAGGGAGAATAGCCTCATTTGGTAAGGAAACTTTGAACCAATTCTAAAATGTCCAAGGGAGTGAATGCAGTACATATTCTATTACATTAAGCTAACATTCATAACACTTAAGACTCACTAGGAATTCCACACAAATATGACAGCAAGCATCACTACTTTCTGTGTTTCTTGTTTTCTAGTCTTTGGCGCTAAGCACTACAGAAGTCCTTACTGCTCTGATAGTAATTTTTCTAACTGTAAACTGAATCTAGTAGCATCCATGTTATGGAATTTTTGTAAGATAAAGCATGTCAAGCTCTTAGCATAAAATTAGAATGCAATCTTTACATAATTGCATTTAGTAAAAAATATATATTTAAAAAATTAAAAATTAGATCCCTTCTCTGGCCAGTAGTGCTACAGGCCTATAACTTGCAATGATACAACTCAGCAATTTTATCTAACAGAAAGCCCTTCTCCTCTAACCCAACTAAGATGTAACCTCCTTCAAACTTTATCACTTCAGATAATTTTTCTTTGTGTCTCAAGAGTTCCTGAAATCTGATTTTCACTCCATAGCAGGTGCTGGGTTTCTTTGAGGTAATTAAAGAAAAGGCATGCACTCAAAAGACAGTTTAATTGTGAATAAAACTTGCACTGTAAACAAATACACAATATTCACATTCTAAGCAATATGGAAAAAAATCACCTAAATAGTGAGCATATAAAAGAGAAAATAATGTGTAGCATATCATTCCTTATTATTCAAAGACAGGACAGTGAAGCCATTTAAGACTTCCAGATTTATTTGCTTATTGTGCAGTCTGGCTTTCCACAATCCAGAATGGTGGTTGCTGCTTTCCAAGGAAATGTTCGGGAGGACAGCGGCCTTGGAGTAGTAGGTCCCCAGGACTTCTCTGCATTCTACATGCACAGAGACTCCAGATGAGAGCGTAGCTACTCAGGAGCTCTGCTGGCTGAGACGTGGTCCACTGCTGATGCAGCTCTGCCTCTGAGCCCCAAGTTTTTTCTGGCTGTAGTTTTTAAAGATCCCCTCAACAGACGCTCTACTTAATAACTACAAGATAATAAAAACTAAAGTTATAAACCAAAAAGGATCAGTGTTTCTCTAAAAATGTTTACTTAGAGTAAGTTTTAAAAAGTATCAATATTTGTGATGCCAGTAACTTTTAGTGCATTCAAAGGCATTCACAAAGAGCTGACATTCAAGCTGAATTGTTAGGCAACATGTATTGCAAATGCAGCCAACACACTCAAGCACATGCAGATGCACAGGAAACTAACCCCTGGATAAGCGTTAGTCCTGAAAAGTACTTAACAGACTAATTCTAGCAACCAGATACTTTCACTTGTGTACCCTAGCACTGTAGCACTGTCCTCCCGTTGTTCATTGATTTGCTGGAGCGGGCACCAGTAATGTCTCCATTGTGAGACTTGTTACTGTTTTTGGCATATCAAATATGCCACTGGGAGCTTGCCAGGCTCTGCTGTGTGGGCTGGATACTCTCGGTAGTTTGCTGGGCTCTCCAAGAGGGATGGAGGAATTGAATCCGGGTCAGCTTTGTGCAAGGCAAACGCCCTACCTGCTGTGCTATTGCTCCAGCTCATATTTACTACCAGAAAAGTTGTCTCCTGAACTAGGAGGAAGAGAGTGAATTTTCAGACAGAATTTTGTAAATTCATTTTAATGTAATACATTTTATACATTTTTTTCTTTTGCTTTTGGGATCACACCCAGCGATGATCAGGGGTTATTCCTGGCTCAGCACTCAGGAATTATTTCTGGTGGTGCTTGGGGTGCCAGGGATTGAACCCGGGTCAGCCATGTGCAAGGCAAATGTCCTACCTACTATACTATCACTCCAGCCCCCACAAAATACATTTTAAATTTTAAATTCTTAATTAAAATTAAAATGTTTAATTAATTTTTTAAAATTAAAAACTGCATTTCCTAAACTTTTTGTAATAGGAAAAATGGAGAATTTTGGGCAACTTTTCTGCTTATTCCTAAACTAGCAGCATACAGTTTAGTAAAAATGCTGAGAAGTTCTGACCTAAAAAAAAAAAATTTCAGTCCATACTTTTCAACTACCAGAAAAGAATTAAGAAGCAATAGCTTATCTGTTTTAGTCTGAATTATTTAATCTGCAATTACTAGCTAACTGGAAAATCTATAAGGCTAGCAAGATGAAGTAAGACAACTGATAAGAAATTTCACCTGGTAGGCCCATGAAACAGTTTAGAAAAAAACTTTCTAAACTTATAGGAAGGAAACAGGGTAAGTTTTTTTTTTTTTTTTACCAACTTTACACAATTTAACCATCCTTTTTTCCATCAAAAATTTAGGCTAAATTTATGAATCCAGTGTGAACAATGGTTTAAACGTCTATGTTAAAAATGTGAGAACAGAGTGAAAAAGATACTCTTCTTTCAATACCCAAAGTTAGGAGAAAAAGCTATCTTAAGAAAATGGAAGACTTCTCAGAGGTATGAGTAGCAGGAAGGCCTTCCTTTGAAAAAAGAAAAACAGCTCTCTACTCGAAGACTGACCTAAAATTCTATGGCCTCCCAGGTTCCTGTGAGTTATTTTAGAAAAAGGAGCTACCAGAGGTAGCTTCAAGGGAGTGAATGACCTTGAGTCAAGCTTTCCTTAAATGGGTCTTTAACTCTTGGGTACAGGTCTACTTGTGTCTATGAGTATCATTTTAAAAGAGGTAATCTGATATAAGCAAAGACAGCATACTAAACTGAAAAACATATTTACTTAAAATAGCGTGGGCAGAGAGAAGCAGCAAAAGAGCAATCGAGCAAGAAATTTCTCACAAATACAAGTTTCATGATGAATCAACTAATTTGCATAAGCCGCCAAGGAAGCAAGCCTGCTTTTCATAAGAGTTGAAAATATTTCAGTGGAGCTCACCCAGTTTGTTCTTCAGATGTGGCAAATCATATATCCCCACTGTTCCCAGCTGCATAAACAACTGATTGATAAAATCAATGGCATCCTATGAAGGATTTACAATGGTAAATGAAGTCATTGCATTGAAATAAAGCATCTTCACAGAACAGCCATATATTACACACAAACTCAACTCTGCCCTACAATTGAATGATATTTAAAAATAACCCCCATGTTATTTAAGAGACAAAATTCTTAACATACTGAAGTTTAACAAAACTAAAACATCTATCCTAATAAAATGTATGCTAAAAGTTTCTTGCTACATCTTAAAATAAACCTAGATGACACAATAGAAAAATGTGATTCCCAAACCCTTTACTATACAAGCAAATGAATGACCAACACTTCTAGCTGTTTTAACCTGAAAAACACAGATAATTAGCACACATATGGGCAAATAAATCCTCTACCTCCCAGATATACTGAGTAGCAACCTGTTTCACAAACACCCATGACTGTAACTTTTCACTTAAAATTCAAGGAAGACTGGTAGGCCCCAAACAAAAATGGAGAAACAAATGAAGTTTTCTTTACTTGATTATCAAATGAAATTTTCAACCACATACTTTCACTTCTATGCATTATCTTCAGCCCTTGAGTAGTTTATAATTAAAATAAAATTTGAGTTCCTTCTCTACTACCTTTTCTAGTCAGTCTCATTTACAGCCTCAGAGAAAGTAGTCTGAGAAATAGTAACATGCTAGAAAGTCTTTTCAACTTGAGGGTATTCTTCAGAGGTCAGTTTGTCCCATACAACTTTTTTCATCTAGGTTATGAGCACAGCATGAGTGCATTAGAGGAGTGTTGTAAAAAGGAAAAAAGTATGCTAAAGTATAGGAGAAAAAGTAACCATTTATCATATAAAATCAACAAATTTCTTTTATGTGTTTATACTGTTTTTCTTTCATAAACTGACTGCTTTTAATCTGCAGTACTTCTGAAGGGCACAAACTTGCTGGAGTGTCACCAGTTATAACCAGAGGTCAAAGATATTGGTCAACAGTTTTACAAGTAAACTAAACTTGAAAATTTGCATTTTTGCATAGTTGGGCCCTGCTGTTTTAAGTAAGACTGCTTTGGTTTGGGGATCCCACCCAACTGTGGTCAAGGCTTACTTCTGACTGCTCAGGGATCACGTCTGGCCATGGCAGGGCACCAGATAGTGGGGTAGCCTGCATTAGAGGAGAGTACCTTCCCTGCTGGGCTACTATCACTTTGGTTCCCAGAAGTTGTTCTGTATGTTTATATATCAGCATGAGTGAGCCCTAAATGCATTTGATTTGGCAGGTCAACAACTGATAAGATGATATAACGTCTTCCATAAGTTGGACAAGGAAAAGTATCTTTTGTAGTTGCAAAGATGGTGGCATTCTGGGAGGTGCTCTGGGCCCCTCCCTGCTGGAAGTCCTAAAGTTGGGGGTGGGACGTGTATTCCCTGTTGGAAAAGGAACTCAGGACCTCACATAGGCATGCAAGAAATGTACTCTACCACAGGAAGAAAAAAAAAATATATATATATATATACCTGGGCTGGAGTGATAGCACAAGGGGTAGGGCATTTGCCTTGCACGCAGCAGACCCGGGTTCGATTCCCCTCTCGGAGATCCCGGAAAACTACCAAGAATAGCCCACCCGCACGGCAAAGCCTGGCAAGCTTGCCGTGATGTACTCGATATGCTAAAAACAGTAACAACCAGTCTCACAATGGAGATGTTACTGGTGCCCACTGGAGCAAATCGCTGAACAATGGGACGACAGTGCTACAGTGCTGTATCTCCCTAGTGCTTCTAGTTTCACTGAAAATTCACTAACTCCAAGATTTTAATCAGCCTGAAGTTATATGAAAAATATTATGATAATAGTTATCCCAACTCCACTCACAACTTCTCAAGCAATTAAAAAAAATTAACAAGTGAATAAATAGCTTGTAAACCTATGCCATCGTTCACATGAGACCTGAATAAGGAAAACAAATAGAGCAAGTCCCGAGCAGCAGGAGCAGGGCACTGGGGTCAGCTGGAACGCAAGTCCAGGACTGCTGGCCGTCCACTCGCAAAGCCTCAGGGCACTTTCAGAGGAGCAGAAGCCAAACAGAATGATCTGGACAGGATCATTTACTTTATGAGTCAAGCAGCAATAACAATTAAAAGAAGAAAATTTTAAAAAATTGGTGACAGTACAACTGAAGAGACCAAAGGAAAACAAATGGTAGAATAGACAGGGAATAACAATGAACAGAATAACCATGGGCAAGGCCCTGTGGTGAAGTGTGTCAGATGTTTCTGAAATGGCAGTACACCTAGTAAAGTGTATTATACATGGTTTACCATATATAAAACATACATGTGTATTAAAGTTGAATTAAAATACTGCTTAAAAATTTTAAAAAATAAAATACTGCTTAAGTTTTTATTCTTAAATTAAAAAGAAAATTATTAATTTTTGTCAATTTGAAAAAAAAATCTTATGATCTTTATTCCTTGCATTGGTCTAATTGGGTGGAAAGGACCAACTGGTAAACTAGAGTTTTGGTGGTAAACTCAATATAGTATATACAGATGTTGCTTCAGAGTGATGCATGCTTTAAAACATTTGCCACATACAAACTTTTAAATGTTATAATGCAATGCTATTTTTTAAAGAAATATTTAACACAAATAAATGTCTGCTCTTCTCTTGAAACCTTTCAGCAAGATTTCCCGAGCACCACTTGTAGGAAATACCCTGGTGCTTGTGCTAAAATCCAGCAAGCATTGGGTTATGCCTCCCGATTATCTAAAATCTAATTCATACAATCAGTTTTCTAATTTTTTTTAATACTGCTCCCCATTTCCCTTCACTGGATTTGTTAAAAGAACATGCCTACAAAGTATCACCCTGCAAGCAATGATTATTTAGAAGGTACCACGACTTGACTACATGAAGAGAAACTTGAAAACACGCACCTTGGGAACAGGGAGATGGCTCAAAAGTGGGTGCACACTTTTCCTGCTGAAGCCCAGGCACCGGGGTCCAGAGAAGCAGCACAGAAGTAGCCACTACCTCGTTCCCCTGAGATGGTACAGCCCAACAACAATGGCACACGTGTATATTCTATTTGCTCTTGGAAATTATGACCCTTATTCCTTATCATAGGACTTAACTATTGCCTACAAAGGTTTATATTTTACCAAGAAAACACGGCACAGATATGCACTTGTCAGATGGGCACTTCAAAAAAAATTAATATTGAAATCACAAAGAGAGAACATTCTTTCTTATTTTTATTTTTTCTTTCTTATTTTTATTAATAATAATGAGAGAATGCCATCAGAAGACAGACTTACAACCTTCAATAGTGTATATGTTTACTCTTCTACTTATGTTTGAGAATACTTAAAAATGTATTTGGCTTCAAAAAGTAGTTTTCTATTGACTCATGTTCTGAAGTTATGGAAATATATCATTTGAAAGCAGACAAACTGGTGGAGAAATATGAAAAGACACTGGTAATTATGTGGTATCTTTAGAAGTTCCTCTACCAGTATTTTCAATTCTGCAGAGATTGGAAAGGCTTCAAAATAAGTTTCCAATTTAAACAAAATTATTATAACACCATGAAGTTGTTCAAAACTCAGCTGCTTCAGGCATTCAATATTCCACACCATTCCCACCACCTATTAGACCTTCCCTCCACCAATTGTCCCAGTCTCCCAGCCCCTACCCCAGCCTGCCCCCTGCATGCACAATAAATTTACTCTGTATTCTATTGTTTGTTATAACACAAAGGCAAATGGAATTATCAAATATAAGATCAATAGGAGTCAGTCTGTTGTCATTGTTATATCTCACAATGATGTTACTAAAGATATTTTCTGAGGATCCAGTGTGCTAGTTGAGCTTCTGTATTATTGTTCAGTCTCACTGAGCTTGGTGGTCTTCTGTGCAACAAACTATGATTATTCAGATATTGGCAGGCATATTCTTGAAAGTGAGCAAAGGAGACTATCATTTCAAAGAAAATAATTTACATTATTTGCTGTCATGTAGAAAACTTTGAAATTCCAACAAAAAACATTAAGGAGGAATACATATTTGACACCATAAATTTAACAAGATCCTGTTTTGATAAGATTTTCCCGATGGCAGGGCCAGGGTAATAGTATAGCAGGCGGGGCACTTGCCTTGCAATAGGCAACCTGGAGAGTTCGGCCCACATTCCATAAGGTCCCCCAAACCCTATGAGAAGTGATCCCTGAGGAGTGATTCCACAGAGTAAGTCCTGAGCACTTCTGAGTATAACCCAAAAAGGTAGGGTGTTTCCCTTGCATGCGGCCTACCTGGGTTTGATTCTCAGCATCCCATATGGTGCCCTGAGCACCATCAGGAGTAATTCCTGAGTGAAGAGCCAGGAGTAACCCCTGTGCATTACCGGGTGTGACCCAAAAAGAAAAAAAAAGGTAGGGAAAGGGAGAGATATATGTACAACTCTCCCTTTCCCTAATATATATATATATATATATGAGATAACCTTTCAATATCTATATTGCAAACCATAATGACAGAAAGAGAGAGAGAGAAGAAAAGTCCCTGTCATAGAGGTGAGATTGGGAAGGTGGAGGGAAACTGGGGATATTAGTGGTAGGAAGTATACGCCGGTGAAGGGAAGAGTGTTGGAACTTTATATGATTGAAATCCAATCATGAGCAAATTTGTAACTGTGTATCTCACTCTGATTCAATTAACAAAAATGAATAAAAATTTAATATATCAGTGGTCAACACTGTTAAATAATTTCTGATCTGGGCTCTTAGAAAATTGTTTTTTTTTTAATCCTTTAATCTTCTAATGAGAATCACTTTTAAAAGTCAACTTGCACTGGATTTTAGAATAAAACAAATGATATTATTTGTTTTCCTATATTAATGTAGTAAACATAGAAGCACTGTATTTCCTAATGTAAAACCTACAATTTTACTCATCTTAACATAATAAAAGTCAATCATAAAACCCACCCAATGGTGAGTCACAGAAAATTAATGTTATTAAACCAGAATGTGAATATCAATTACCAATAAATCACGTAGGTGTTTACCTCAATAGTTGCATTAGTTGTCCTTCTACCCCTTACAATTCCTATCTAAAGACAACACAGAAGATTGAGAAGAAAGTCTTTGTATCAAAATATGTACACATGTAATTATAAGTATGTGCTAATAATTTCTTCATCAAAAATTGAAATCTTGGTTATGGGAATGAATATAAGATGTTCTGTAGAATTTCATGACAGTTAAACAGTTAAACTCGCATGACATTAATCTAGGATGACATGTTTGAAGCTTGATCACATACCCACATGGGATTTTTTATTTTGAATTCAAGATATTTAATGTTTGTTTTCATTTTTAAGTTGAAATAATCAAGATTCAAGATAGAGTGTGTTGAATTTTATCTTAGTGAATTTTTTAGCAGTTTTATTAAGGTTGAAAACATGTATTGATGCTTCCTGGAAATTTATTTTTAAAGTCTTGACTTCTTTAATTTCCAAATCAGGTATCAGATTGTTTCAAGGAGACCAAAATTAGAGTGTTAGTTGTTAATGAGCATGGAAGAGTAAGAGACCCTTAACGACCTGTCTGATTAACCCTCTCCATCCCTTAAAAATGTACTGGAAACAATAGGTAATGAGCATTACTTAATGAGTGTAATATGCAGATAAATTATGGTTAGAAAATGTCAATTATCAGGCAAAATTCTATTTTGAAAATTGCATCTCTTTATTTTAGGATAAAACACTTGGCAAGTAGATGAGGTAATTCATAGTGTGTATCATTGTGAAAAGGAATGTGCTACCCAAAGAATTTGTTCCAGATGGTTAAGTAGTTTTGCTATATCCTTGCAGGCTCATATTCATTTCTATATTAGAAGAGCACGTTGGTTATTAGCATCTAAGTTTTATATGGATAGCTAGAGGATATTTGAGAGGGAGGAAGCCTAGTGAAAAACAAGAGGACTAGTTTTTAATGTTAAGGAAATTTTCAAATACCAATAGAATATTTTGGTAATTCCAAATTTTCTGAACAATCCAAACTTATACGTTCACAAATCGTAATATTTGTATTAAATTTTAAAAGTATTCCATTTTAGTTGAAGTTCCCAGGCCCCTCTCCGGACTCTGAGCTTCATAAATGATAATAATTTTACAGCACAGTAGAGAAAATGTTCATTCTACAGATTAAAAGACCTGGGCTCTTATCTTCCCTTTTACTGGTAATGGGACCTACATGAAGTTATTGTTTTAATTTCTTTCTATGTTAATGATAGTTGCAGTACTATTTCATGGTTTTTTGTAAGAATAAAATGAAATGGTGGTAATAAATAATTTTATACATAGAAAACTCTCCATCATCAATCTTTTTTGTTGTTAACTATCTGGGGACATAGGAAGACAATGAGTATTAAAATTTATTTTCCAAAGTTTTTAAATAGTTCTTACATATACAAATAAAACAAATCATATAAAATACATATTTTATATAGCATAGAATAATCACACTACATTTTATATAAATTTGCCTATATATAGATATTTTATGTTTTATATAGATCATTTGTCTAATAGAGTAGCAGCCTAATATATCTTATCCAATGATAATATCCTAATATCCTCATTGCAAATTACAACAACCAAAACAAGCATTAAAATAAAAGCATTTTGGGGAAAGAAATGATCAAACGTTAGTTAAATATACTAATATGTACTTATGAATGTGTTTTCTCTTTTGTTATATTAGGAGAAGGCATGCTTGGTTGTGGGATGCTGGATGCTAAATTATGCTGGTTGCATTTATTATGAACTGGGGATCACAGTGATAGTTCCAGAGATTACACTTTGCAATGTGATTCAATACTGGGGATCATATTCTTAGCCTCACACAAACAAAGCAGATATTCTACCACTAAGGCCATATCCTGGGCCTTATATAATTATGTATAAAGTGGGATTT
>JAOXYA010105283.1:0-10767 GCA_028565675.1 Sorex palustris | reverse complement strand
GGCTGGAGAAACCCTATAAAGGCCACCTTGAACAAAGGAAGGGCGCGCATATGCTGCCTGAGCCCATGTGCTGCTTGTGCCCACGTGGCTGAGCACATGTGCCCGAGCACATGTGTCGTCCGCATCTCCCCTCTTGAGATGTGTAATTTCATGCTTTTCATGTCTAGCTGATAAGATGCTTTCTTGATGTATGGGAACTGGGAATGTCTTCTTAATTGGGAATGTTTGCTTTCTTGAAAATTTGCTTTTGTATGCTTTTGTTTGCTTTGGACTCTTCGTAAGTTATTTTTGCCTTTGGAATTGTTTTTCGTTGAGCTCCGACCTGAGTCAAGATGTCTTGGCCCCAGCTAGCTGGTAAAATAAAATCTCGATGTGCGGTTTGCATTCCTGCTAGATTCTTTGTCTCTCTGAATACTGAGGGGTGGTCTCGGTCCTAACAATACTGTACACATGAACAAGATCTTCTGAGTCTTAAAAATGCTCAAGAACATCTTTGAAGATTGGGAAGCAAAAAAAAAAAAAAAAAAACCCAGGAGCCTGTGGATTACATGCACTGGAACTGGAGGTTGAGAAGGCAATTAAGGTGGAGAGGCAGACCTAGCCCTCTATTTTTTTTTCTTGCTTTCCAATCTTAAAAGACGTTCCTGTGCACTGTATTTGATATTGAACCAGGTTGGGTCAGAAATGGAGAAGATAAACCAACAGGCTTTCTGAAAAAACTCTTGAAACTTCTAAGTATAGGACTAATTTAACTATGGCTCGTTTTGTGATGCTTTTTTTGGTAGGGTGTTTGCCTTGCACGCGGCTGGCCGGCAGAGCAGGGTTTGATTCCTTCGCAATTCTTCTGACCCTCTCGGAGAGCCCGGCAAGCTGCCAAGAGTATCTTACCTGCAGGGCAAAGTCTGGCAAGCTACCCATGAAGTATTCGATATGCCAAACACAGTAACAATGAGTCTCACAATAGAAACGTTACTGGGCCTGCTTGTGCAAATCGATGAACAAGGGAGGACAGTGACAGTGACAGTGACATGGTACTTGAACTATGATAATATTGTGTATTTGATGTAGGCCAGTAGGCAGGGAAGGGCCCTTGACAATGAAATTTAGGTCAACAAAACTTCTGGGAAGGAAAATTCTAAGGCTGATACACCTAGTGGATATGGAAAACAAACATTTTAGCATATCCTGAGAGGATTGGACCCTTCCCATGAAGTTCCTCCAAAACCCTGGACCTCTTCCTTAATCTGATTAATTTTAGTGATTCAGCACAGAGAAGATCCAGCAGGACCAAAGGTCAAGAAAAGGAGTTTCAAAGTCCACACCAAATTCCACCCACTTAGTGACAACCCTAGCAGTGGACTCTTATCTAGGTAGATGTCCCACATGGGGGCCAGTTGGTAAAACCCAACAAAGGAAGGGCGTGCATATGCTGCTCAAGCCCATGTGCAGCTTGTGCCCATACGGCCAAGCACATGTGTTATCTGCATCTTCCCTCTTAAGATGTGTACTTTCATCCTTTCATGTGTAATGCTGGGGTGTGTGTAGGAACTCTCTCCGCCCTTGGAGAAGTCAGGGTTCTTTATTGAGCCCATCACTCTCCTCTCTCTCCCACTTTCTCTTCCTTCTTCCCTTCAAAATTTCCAAATATGTGGGGCTGGAGCAATAGTACAGCAGGTATAGGGCATTTGCCTTGCACGCTGCCGACCCGTGTTCGATTCCCAGCATCCCAGATGAGCACCACCAGGGGTAATTCCTGAGTGCAGAGCCAGGAGTAACCCCTGTGCATCACCAGGTGTGACCCAAAAAGAAAAAAAAAATCCAAATCTATTTTACTTCACTGCTTGTCTACTCCTGAAATTCTTTTTTGCAAGGCGAGACAAGAACGCAGTAACCGTGGGTCCTGGGTGGCAGAGGTGGATTGGGAGAAAGTGACCATCTTTCTCCTCTCCACTTCACATAAGTTACCTGTTGGGCCCACCAACATCAAGTTGGTTGTTAAAGTGGGGAGCAAGGGATATCAGTTCACTTCTCTGCTTTAGCCACCCCAAACACCCAGGAAAATACGTGACGTGCATTGGACTGGTAAAGTCTACTCTGAGCACCGCCAAGGCTGATAGACTCATTTTCCACTAGCAGGATTTACCTGTCAAGGTGCACCGAGCCCATTTGTTTGCCATTTGTTTGGCACAGCCTGTGACATTGCCCTCATCAGCAGTGTTTTCAGGGAGCCTTGAACTCAGGCTGGTGCAAGCAAGAGCTCTTTGCAGGATAGTGAATTTAGTTTTAGCCTCAGCACATTACTAATAGAAAATAATTTCAAGAGGATATGAAATAGTGTTATTTAAAGAAACTTAGAGATCTGAAGATAGAGAAAGAACACAGATAGGTCCAAAATGGAAAAAGCAGGAAATTTTACTTTAAAATAAAATTTAAAAATTGGAGACAGTAAAAAAAAACCAAGAAATAGCGGAAAATGCCTTTTTGGAAGGAGGTTCTATACAATTTCTCCAAATTGTCTCTACCTGGAGTTAATTGCATACCGGAACGTTAATCTGGGAGTTGTCACAAGGAAAGCTTGGTCTTATAATGGCCCTTTCATTTTCTTATGAATACATTTAGATTCTTTTGTAGCTTCTTTTCTGCTGGGGGCCAAACTTCTCTTGGTGGTGTCTCAATTTCTCTATTTCAAAAAGCTCAGGGTTTACCTCTCAAAAGAATGTTTTCCTCAGGCCTTTTGGCTACTTGAAGGCAAGACAATTCTTTATTTTTCAGTGGTTCATTACCAGGACTCTCATAACTATCTGTCTGCAACAGTAAGTCAAAATTATTTATTCATTAAATTTAAAACTAATATTTTCTTTTAATGACATGTTTAATTATTTGTGGTTAATTTATGGAGCAATTCTATAAAACATTATCTATGAAATTAAAATAATTCAATATATTCATGTAAGTGATACGAGTCACTGCTTAGTTTGTGGAAGAAATTAAGAAAATGAGAAATCAGGATATTAGAAGTTTTATAATTGTATCAACTGGAGTAATGTTGAGAGGACAAAAATAAGCTGGATCCAAATGAGACTGACAAGTTCAGAACATAGCTACGAAAAAGTAAGATACTAAGGACATAACAGGAGGGAAAGACAAATACGTTCACAAGAGAACACAGGTTTTTCTGATTTTTGTTTTTTGTTGGTCTTTTCTTTTTGGATCACACCCGATGATAGGGGTTACTCCTGACTCTGCACTCAGGAATTACTCCTGGCAGTACTTGGGGGACTATGTGGGTTTCTGGGAATCGAACCCAGGTCGGCCACGTGCAAAGCAGATGCCCTACCCACTGTGTTATTACTCCAGTTGCCAGGTTTTCCTGTTCTTTGGAGAGGAGAAATAATCCAGTTTCTCCTCTCCAGTGATCTCAGGATTTGTATGTCAAAGGGATGCGATCTTCATACCTTTTGGCTACCTCAGGGCTGAGAAACCTATCCTTAAGTTTTTATTACTATTTCCCAAAGGTACAATATCAGGGTCCCCTTGCCTATCTGCCTACAGCATACTTATGAAATAAATACAGAAAAAATTCATCCAAGGAAAATTAGGCATCAGAATTGAGAGGTTATTAGTGTAACAAAAACAACAGATTTTAAAAATAGATGGCAAATATTCTTGACAGTATGTTTAGGCCAATAATGGAAAAAACTTGATGTACAGAAGAGCTGTTTTTTTCTCCCTTCTTTTTCCTTTCTTTGTGGATCATGTCTTTCTTTCACGCCTGTTTTTTTCTCTCACTCTCAATCCTTTTCTCATGAAGTATAATTGCAATGAAAAATTAAGAAGTTAGAAAACTTAAAATTTTTAAATTTTAAACTGCTAGTGAAATTTTGAGAAACAACTACATTTATTTGAATTGACACAGTTGCTATCTTATTCCTGATTAAAACATACGTGCACATTCTGAGGTAACTTTATTATAGTTTGAAAAATTGTTATTGTAGAAGTTGCTCATGTTTGTAAAAATCCAGACAATACTTACTATATAGAAACCTAGCATTAGCTGCCTTAAAAAGCTTAAGATATTTTATTTTTACTTATTTATTTTTAAGTGTTATTCTTTTTTTAATTTTATTTTTGGCTTTTTTTGGGGGGGGGGTGTCAGACCCAGTGATGCTCAGGGGTTACTCCTGGCTCTGCACTCAGGAATTACTCCTGGCAGTGCAATGCAAATGGTTCATCTATTTTGTTCTTCTTCTTTTTTTAAATTCACTGTGAGATACAGTAACAAAAATGTTTAAATGTTATGTTTGAACTTCGATCATGTGGTCATCAAACACTGATCCCTTCACCAGTGCATATTTTCTACCAGCAAAATCCCCAGTATTCCACCCCCTCCCCCCCATTCCACACCTCCCCCTGCCTGTGTGGCAGACAATTCGCAAAGTATTCTTTCTCTATTTTAGTTACCTTTGATATTTTGAGACCAGTCCTACCACCCCTCATACCTGCCAAAAATACAATTACTAGACAATGTGTTTTGTATCACTTGTTATGGATATAATATAATGTTGTGCAGCTGTGAGACCAGCCAAGCGCTCTACGAATTCTAAGATTTTAATAATTAAGGTTGAAAGAAATTGCTGGAGCTCCTAGAGGGCAGGCAGAGATGGCACCTGCCCCGTCTGGAGTGACCCAGTGGAGAAGGCCTATTGCATAGTCCTGGGCCATCTCTGCCACAAATTGCTTGGGTCCAAGATTTCTGTGTGTGTCTTTGGATTGTAGCCACGTGGGAGCTTAAGTAGATGGTGGGCAGATGTGGCCTCATCTCTGCATCCCATGGGGCAGGGGAAGAAGGGCTTACTCCTCCCTTGGGATTTACTGTCACCGTGACTCATACCTGGTGCTTCCTGCCGGCTTCTAGAAAATGGCGACTGCTGGAGTTCTTAGAGGGCAGGCGGATATTTTAATAATAACAATTTTAATAAATATAATTAGCAAACTAGTGCTTTTATATATGTTGTTACTGTAAGGAATAATATCATTTGAGCTTTCAGTCCCTGAGAAAAATCTGTAACTATAGTCATCACCATCTGGCTCACAATCTCACCTAGTATGTCACTGCTATTTTTGTCTCATATTTCATGACAAAATACCAAACCATTGAAGCAGGAGAGGTAGGATGTTTGCCTTGCACATGACTGACCCAGGTTCAATCCCAGGCATCCCATACGGTAGACCGAGCACCACCAGGAGTCCTGAGTGGAGAGACATGAGTAACCCCTGAACATTGCGGGTGTAACCCAAAAAAAAAGAAAAAAAACCAAAAAACCCAAAACCCCAAAAAATAAACCTAAACCTTTCCACAAAGTACTGCTGTATAGTCCATTCTCAGCAAAATTTTATATGAAACATACCCAGGTCTTCTATAATAATTTTCTTTTCAGTGATTGACTAAAGCCTTTGTTTGGGGCTGCAACAGCCTGTGCCCAAGACTTACTCCTGGCACTCACTTATCACTCCTGGCAGGCTCAGGAAACCATTTGGGGTGCCAGGGATAGAACCCAGATTAGCTGCATGCAAGGCAAATATCTTACCTGCTGTACTCTTTTTCCAGCTTAAAATCTGGATTTCTTTTGATGTTACTCTTTTCTCCTACCTTTTTCTTCAACCTGAATTTGAAACGTAAGATTGACTTCTTGGTTCTGATTAATGTTTCCATTTTCCCTCTAATTCCATGTTTTCTCTTTTCCTGCTGTATCCTTCATATCTCACTTTTCTATAGCTATTTCTAAACTTTTTTTCCCTCTCAGCATTACTCCATTTGATACACTTATATAAACCTTTCTCTATCCTGATTTCTCATTTTCTTGATTTGTTCATTTACATACACGTCTCTCAATAGTCATCAAGGACCCATTTTAGAACACTTCATTAACTTTTGGATATTAACCCTAAGTGCTTTAGGCTTCATCAGTGAATTGCACCTTTTCCTTCCTCTAGAAAAGCTTACAGTGCTCTTTTGAGCAGCCGAATACCCCTAGTTTATCTTTCACATTTCCTTTGTACATTACCTCTAATTGTTACAATTCCACAATTCAGGCTTGGTTACTTATAGTCAAACCTGGTGTCTCTGGACTTTTGTATTGAATTACTTGCTTTCCTATTTCCCTTTTAATATTTTACTATAGAGCATTATTCTTTGTTTAAGCACAGAAAGATGGTTAATGCCATGCTCCTAATATTTGGGAGTTGATTGACTTTGAAATATATCTTCTACTGGGCATCCATCATAGTTAATTGACTTAGGCTTTGATTGCTGTAGGTCTTAACATCCTAAAAGAGAGTCCTGCTATGAAAATTGGATGGACCTATTCAGCAAAACTTCCCTGGCATCAAAATGGGACAGTCTAGAAAACATGAGGCAAAAATTGCAAATTAAGAAAGGGGGAAAAATTCAAACAGTATGTATTGGAGTGGACTGAGAGTTATTAATATGGATGTTTAGAAATAGACCTAGAAGGACCAGAGTGATACTACAGTGGGGAGGGCACTTGCCTTGTATATAACCTGTCCAGGTTCTATTCCTGATACCCCATATGGATCTGAGATTTGCCAGGAGTGATCCTTGAGAGCAGAGCCAAGAGTAAACCATGAGCACTGTTGAGTGTAACTCCCCAAAACAAACATATATATTTGTATATACATACACATCTATAGATGGATAAGATATAGAGATTGCTACAGCTATGTGTATGTGAGTACGTATGCACCTATGACCTTAAGAGAGGGTGTAGAAGCAGAGACAGCCAAGTAGCAGTTTGCATACTTATTTTCAGAACATAATTTAAAATATGATTTCTATTGAAAATATTCTATTGAGTTTCTCTCTCTGCCCTGAGCAGAGCCCTGGCAGCTGAAGACCTCCAGGATTCAGCCAAAGCCATACTGAGACCACTCTCCACATGCTTGGACAAGGAACTGGCAGAGGAACCCAGGTGTGTGGGACTCGGGGCTGAGATCTCCAAGTTTGCTCAATTTGGGACTGGACCTCCTCCACCCAGCTCCCCCACCTTCCAGTAGCTAGACAGTTACCCCTACCAACTGCCATGTATCCCCATTAACGGCCACCCAGAGACTATAAAATCAAGCTCCAGGCAGCGTGCGGCCTCACAACCTCTTATTCTCTAGTTCTCACTCTCAAAGAACTTTGCAGGCTACTGAGAGTATCATACCTGCCTATATGCCTGACTAGGAACTCCTATAAAGGTGATTAGAGGCTGCCCCAAAAGCCTTCATCTGTCTTGGAGAGCCCGGCAAGCTACTGAGAGTATCCTGCCCGCACGGCAGAGCCTGACAAGCTACCAGTGGCGTAATCGATATGTCAAAAACAGTAACAATGAATGGTCCTCATTCCCCTGGCCCTGAAGGATCCCCCAATATGTCATCGGGCTACACTTACACATGACAGGGACGAATGGAGACGTTACTTTAGCATTGTTGTAATCAAGATAATTACCTAAACTATAATAATTTTTAAAAGAGAAAACAAAATTAGATGCTTTTTGTTTTAATTTAAAAAAAGAGATGAAATGGCAAAAAAGTTAAAATTATAATACAGGGTTCCCAAATTACAAAAAAATCTCCTTATGATTCAAAATTAGAGAAAAAGAAATGTTTGAGACTTCTAAAGCCATAAACAGTCTACAAATAGGCTTAGGAAATAAATAAAGGGGAGTGTGAAATAACAATGTTTCATATGGTATAAGACAATTAGTAAAGTTTTTTTGATATAAGGAACAAAAGATAGAGACAGAAAAATCTAATAGGGTATGTGATTAAACATCTTCAAATTTACTTAAACTTTGACTACAAATGATGTTACCTGAAGTGATATTTTTAAATTAGTAAATGTAATTACTAATTAGTGAAATTTGTAAATATAATTTAATGCTCAGCTTCTTTTATAGCTAAATTATAACAACTTTCTAGTCATTGAAATTGAAGTGTTAGTTCTGGATGAAGGTTTCTTGACCCAAACATAATCTTGTTAGAAGAAAATCCTCAAATCATTCTTATTATTTCTGGTTGAAAAGTAACATGATATCCAAAGGTGCAGCTGTTGCGTTGAGAACTTAAGGATAAAACTACACATTATGGATGACAGAGCATGAAGATAGATAGAACAAGTTTCCTTGATGTCATCCTGGCTTTTATACCAGCCATGGCTTCTTGTCTCTACACGCTTTGCTATGTGATAAAGCAAACTATTTGCTTAAGACACTGTTTCTTTCCTACTGATAGCAAAATTACATTTAAGTGGGTCAAAGAATGCTAAATTTACTGCTTCTTAATTGAGTTTGCCAAAATAACCATAAAATGAACAAATATTATGAAAAAACATATTACAAAATCATAAATTTACTCTAAATGGGATGTAAAAATTAAATGATTTGTAAAAACAGTATAATATTAGGTGTAGAATGCACAGTGAAATAAAAGAACAGCATTTACTAACTGGAAAAGGATTTTAATAAATAAAAATTGCAAAATTAAAATTCCAATGGGTTTAAAAGAAAAAGATATTTAATTCATGGAGAAAATGAAAAGTATTAAATAATACATCATAAGTATTTTTATTATTAATAATTTTGATTATATGAATTCCATATTCAATTTAACTTGAACCATTTCATAGAATTTAATCAATTTAACAATATAACAATATTTTATTGAAGGATTAGGGACAATAAAAATCAAAACAATTTGAAGAAATACAAGAAATTTCAGGGGTGTTGCTTATATAGCAATGCTTATTTTAAGAACAGTGCTTTGACTTTGTGTACTATTGTTATGATTAATGTTTATTTCAGGTAGTTTTTATCTCAATGTTGTTGCAGAATAGGCCCAAGATATCATCATACATACATGAAAATTTATCAAATTATAGAGATGTCAATACAGAGTAGTTGTTAATTATTTCAATAAATATTTTTTGACAACAGTTTCTACTTGTAAAGATAATAAGGACCTTTTTAATACCTGGTCAGGAATAAGATGAAGTTAAAAAAATGAGTAGTCTTGGTTAACTGTAATAACAAATCTTAGGGACTTTCTCATTTTGCCTATCATAAGAGTCATTTATGTGGATTTCAGAATATGTTAGAATTTTTACAAAAGTACAAACATATCTTGTGTCCCTGAAAATCTGTCTTTCCCAAGTTTTCATGTATTACCTCAGATAATAAGCTACCGAGAGTATCCAGCCCACACGGCAAAGCCTGGCAAGCTCTCCGTGAGGTATTTGATGTGTCAAAACACAGTAACAACAAGTCTCACAATGGAGACGTTACTGGACCCACTGGAGCAAATCCATGAACAACGGGAGGGCAGTGCTACAGTGCTACCTCAGATACTATGACATGGTAATCTTAGCTTCCCCAGATTGGGTAAAAAAAATTATACTGCTGATTTGGAGAGTGTTATAGCTCTTTCTATCCAGAGCATGCACTCAACAATACTGAAAGCATGAGACTAAACTACAGACACCGAACTTTGTAATGTGCCTTTCAAGATCACAGATGAGGGGAGTTGGGAGGGGAAATATGGAAGGTGGGGGGGGGGAGTGGGGAGTATGAAAATACTAGTGGAGGGAAACTGACAACGGTGGTGGATTGGTGTTGAAATATATATCGAAACTCAACTATCAACAGCTTTGTACATCAGTTTTTTTTAAATAAAAATATTTTTAAAAAGTGTAGCTGCTAGAAAAAATGAGAGGACAAATAAAACCAGAGAAAATGAAATTAATCGAATTCCCATGACATTTATAATTTTGCAACCTTTTCTAATAACTTTAATAGTGATGATGATTTTATATATATGTATTTAATCATGTGTACAGTACTAAATATAATTCTAAATATTAGTTTACTTATAAAATAAATGTATAACTTTTTGATTTGAGTCATGCTGTACAAAATTTTTGAAAAATGACTTTTGAGAGCTAGTAAGCTTTAGAGAAGGTTGTGAATGAAAATGAAAAGTTCATTCAAAAAGAGAAGAGGGTCTGGAGCGATAGCACAGCGGTTAGGACCTTTGTCTTGCACATGCCCCGCCAACTGGTCTGATTCCCAGTATCCCATATGGTCCCCTGAGCACTGCCAGGAGTGATTACTGAGTGCAGAGCCAGGAATAACCCCTGAGCACAGCCAGATGTGATCCAAAAAACAAACAAAAAAAAACCTCTAAAAAAAAGAGAAGAAATATTTATATAATTGATCACCAGAAAATTAAAACATGTTTACATAAGTTATGAAATTAAAATCATCTTCAGTTAAAAAAAATTCTTGTCATACTAGGTGGTGACCAGGGCTTATTCCTGACTCTGTGCTCAGGATTCACTCCTGCTAGTGCCTAGGGGTCCATAAGTGTCGTATAACACTGTTTTGTCCTTTCTGCACAAGCCTCAGGTAGTTTAGATTTATTGGGTTGCTCCCATCCTAGTGCTCCCATTCCTCTGTGTTTGCTTGTAACTTCTTTGTGCTCTGTTGACTCATAAATATTGTTTTTCTTTTCTCCCTAACTCCTTTGCATCGTTTCACAGAATCACAGAAATCCTGTTAGTCGTCGATTGGTTCGAGCAGGGCCCAGTAACGTCTCCATCATCCTAGCCCTGAGATTATATTCAAGGCTCTTAAGGAGAATGAGACTCATCATTGTTACTGGTATTTGGCATATTGGGTACACCACGGGGAGTTTGCCAGACTCTGCCGT
>JAOXYA010105262.1:0-10767 GCA_028565675.1 Sorex palustris | reverse complement strand
GTCCCCTGAGCACTGCCAGGAGTAACTCCTGAGTGCAGAGCCAGGAGGAACCCCTGTGCATCGCCGGGTGTGACCCACAAAGCGAGAAAAAAAAAGAGACCAGGGCAATAGGACAGCAAGGAGGGCACTGGCCTTGCACGCAGCCGACCTGGCTCCGCTTCGATCCCCACCTCCCACAGAGTCTGCCGGGCCATGCCAGGAATGATCCCTGAGCACTACCGGGTGTGGGCCCCCAAATCGAGCTTAATTCATTAATTCACTGAAAACTAATAAAACAGTGGCTCAGCTGGCAGGGTGTTGGCTTGATGCCTGAGCTCTGCCTTAACGGCATCTGGACCTGGTGGGACCCCTGGGCTGTGCCCCCAACAGTAAGAAGCCCAGGGGCAGGGAAGAGGTTCAAAGGGCTGAGTGCAGCTTTGCACGGGGAACCCCAAGTCCTGGCACCTCCGCTCCTGGGCCCTGACCAGAACCAGTTCCTGGGAAACCCCACCCCCCTAAAAAAAAAACAGAAAAAGAAAAAAATGCCAGGTTGGTTGGGGGGGTGCCCTGAGCAGGCCTTGCACACTCTCTGGCTCCCGTGCAGGTGGATGGAGGGAACCGGACCGGGCCTGCGTGCAGCCGGGCACGCAGGGGTTAAGGCCAGCGGGCCCACGTGGGGACAACCTTGCGACAGGAGCCTGCTGGCCGCGCCCTCTGCCCTGCCCCTCTGTGGGCGCTCCGGCAGGCTCCAGCACCCTCCCCGGACCTGCCCAAGGGAGCAGTCGTGGGGCCCCGTGGGGCCCTCCCACCACCAAGTTTCGGGGCTCCCCTCCGCCCCCCAGGCCAGGTGGGCCCCCCACCCAGCATTCTCGCAGACTCCGATACAGGTGAGATGCGCCTCCTCCCGCCCCCCCCACCAACGCCCCGTCCAGCGTCCAAGTCGTCGTGGAGAGCCTGGCCTGGGGCGCGGGTGCCCTGTCCCACACCCCAACTCCACTGCGGGGGTCGCTGGATCCCCGCCTACCCACCCACCGCCCAGCCCCCAGCTCCGGGAAGCAGGAAGCTGCCCCGTGCGTGGGCATCTGACATAGTTTCTAAGGGATTATCTGCGGGCACCACGGCCCTGGCCGCCTTCCCAGACGCCAGCGACTCCGAGCTGAAAGGTGCATTGTGGGCCCAGGCGCGGGGGGCCCGGGGCGCGGGGGACCCCAGGGCGCACAGGCCGGTCTGATCCTCCTCTGCAGGACCCGGGGGCCCCGGGCGGGGCGCCCAGGGCGGCTGGCGCGGCCGGAACCTCTGAAGCAGGCTCTGATTTCCATGCACCTGCTCCCCCCATCCCGGGGTGTGTGTGTGGAAGGGGGGGCTAACCGCAGCACCCCGAGAACCGGGTAGTCTTGTCCGCTGAGCCCCCACTGGGCCAGGGCCAGGCCGGGAGGGGCGAGAGCCTGTCCCCCACTCTCCCGGCGGTGGGGGGGGGTGGTCCACAGCGGACAGGGGACTGCGGAAGAGGGAACCCCAGTTCCTGGGAGGGGGGCGGTGGGGACGGTCTGAGGGTTCAGAGCCTTTTTTTCTGGGTCACCGGCTCCCCCCAAATGCCAGCGAGCGCTCTGGCCAGCCAAGTGTCCGGTTGCACACTTGACTCTCTTTGTCCAGGAAACAGTGCCTGTGGCGTGGGCCCTGGGCGCAGGTGGGCAGAACCTGCCTTGGGCATCTGGGGGGTCCCCTCCCCGCAGGAGGTGAGGCTTACGGGTCAGACCCACCCTGTCTGGGACAGTCCGGGCTCCCAGTTCTCCTCCGCGGCCCCCCCGTTTGATTTAGAGGGAATTTCATTTTCCCGGCACCTGTGAGTGAGTCTGAGCGGTACAGGTGTGGGGGGGTGGCGGGCGAGGGTTTCCTTTGCAGAACAGGAGACTCAGACTTCTGGTCGGAGGGGTGTGTGGGGATGCTGCCGTTTTACCCCGCTGGGAGCTCAGAATCACCCCCCCCCCAAAGCTAGCCGGTCCCCATTGCCTCCTGGCTCTGCCTGGTGCTCAGAGAGTGTCATCATCGGCCTGGAGCTGCACAGCACTGCTGGCTGCTCAGCCCACAGGATGGAAAGGCAAGAGTGCTGAGCCTGCCGGGAGGGCTGGGGTCCTCCATCCACACCCCATGGGCGGCATCTCCTAGAGAGCCCCCCACCCAGCCAGCCCCGCGGCCCTAAGCCTGGGGAAAGTCCACGGGCGGGCGGGCGTGTGAGCCCCGCACTTCCTGCAGGGCTGGCCGGGAGCCAGGAGGTCTGTTTGCAGAGGGTGGCCGGGACACCTTTGGAATGGGCCCGGTTAACACCAGGCACAGCTGGGAGGAGCGGTGACCCCGGCTGGCAGCCTCGAGGCAGCACCTACTGTGTGCAGGGCTGGGGGCTGCTCTGGGCCCCAGGACTCAGCAGGGAACCCCTGGGAGACTGAGACGCGGCCCTGGGTGCCAAGAGCCAGGCCAGGAGCCGGAGGCGTGAGGAGGAAGTAAATGGCATCAGAAATCGTGTCCTGGGTTGGGTTTTTTTTCCCCTTTCAGTTCCTCCCTGTCTAGCTCTTCCCGATTTTGTGTTTGTTGAGTTTTTGGTTTTGGTTTGGTTCAGGGGCCCACCCGGCAGTGCTCAGGGGACCCTAGGTGGTGCCCGGGGTCAAACCTGGTTTCAGCTGTGTGCAAGGCCAGGGCCCTCCCTGCTGTCCTATCTCTCAGGTCCAGTTTGTTGGGCTTTTTTTTCTGTTTTGGGTTTTTTTTTTCTTTTTTGAGTCACACCCGGTGATGCACAGGGGTTCCTCCTGGCTCTGCACTCAGGAATGACTCCTGGCGGTGCTCGGGGGACCCTATGGGATGCTGGGAATCGAACCTGGTTTGGCCACGTGCAAGGCAAGCGCCCTGGCCGCTGTGCTACTGACTCAGGCCCCTGTTTTTGGGTTTTTTTTTGTGGGTCACACCTGGTGATGCTCAGGGTTCACTCCTGGCTCTGCACTCAGAAGTCACTCCTGGCAGTGCTCGGCACCATATGAAATGCCGGGGATCAAGCTGGGGTCGGCCCCATGCAGGGCAGGCGGCCTCCCCTCTGTCATGTTGCTCCCGTCCTGGTCTCTTTCGTTTGTTTTTGTTTTTTTGGGGGGTCACACACGGCCGTGCGCAAGGCTGACTCCTGTCTCTGAACTCAGGGATCACTCCTGGCGGGGTTTGGGGGACTGCATGCAAGGCCAGCACCCCCTCCCTGCTGTCTCGTCACTCAGGTCCCATTTATTGGTTCTTCATTTGGGGTCACACATGGGGGGGCTGCTCCCAGCAGTGCCTGGTGAGGCCTGACGTGCTGGGATCAAATCTCCCATCTGTCCACGCAGCCCGTAGTATCTCTTCCCTTGGGTGCAGCTGCCCGGCCTCTCAGTGGGGTTCACCCAGGCCCACGCACATGTTCGGGGGCAAACTTGGGGCTCCAGGGGCCCCCAGGGCAGAACTCACGGGAGGCGCTGGGTCTGCGCATGTCCCAGGCTTGTGTTGTACCAAGGATCAGATTCAGGCCAAGCAATATGTGATGCTTACCAGGCGCGGCTCGAAGCCACAGGGATATTCTCTGAGCCCTGAGGGTGATGCTTGCTTTTGGGGGGCCGGGGACCTGCTCCCCTAGCCAGGCTGGGGGTCCGAAAGTCACTCCCTGCAATACTCAGCTAGCTGGGGCAGTGCAGGGTCTACCCATGTAACACTCTTTGCGCCCAGCCCAACAAATTACCTTGCACGGGGGGCCGACCAGGGTTGTTTGATTTCCCGGCACCCCACAGGGTCCCCCAAGATTCCTCCAGGAGTGGTGCCCGGGCATGGGACCGGGAGTCAGCTCAGCCCTGAACACCAGCCAGGTGTGGTCCAACTGCAAAAAAAAAGAAAAAAAGGAAACAAAAGCGAAACGAAAAGAAACAGCTGGCGAGAGGTGGGGGGTGGAATTTTCCAGTTCAGAGGGGCCAGGGCGGGTGCGTGGAGGAGGGGGCGTGGGGCGCGGGGCCGCGGGGAAGGGGCGAGAGGCGGGGCAGGACCGAGCCCGCGGCGCGTGGGAAACTGGGCCGCGCTCGCCCCCTGCTGGCCACCGCGGGTAGTGCGGCCTGGGGGCGGGAGCCAGGGCTTAGGGGGTCGTCGGGGGCGCGGTCCACGCCTCTTCTGGGGGCGCTTTCCTGGATTCCAGAGCCGGCTTTATGGATCTGGGGGAACCCCGGCAAGGGCTGGGGCGGATGAGCCAGCAGTGGAAGCAGAGGACGGGAAGGCGAAAGAGACTCAGGTCAGATTCTGGGTGGAGCCGCCTCAGGAATGTGGCACTGGGCGGTCAGGGGCGCCCAAGGGACAGCACTTTGTTTGCGGGGGGAAGGGACGGCGAAGAAGAAGAGGATAGAATCTTCTAGAAGGTTGGAGGTGTGCTGCAGGTGGAGGGGGTTTGCAGACAAGTCCCCCCTCCCAACCACCCCTCCACCCCACTCCATCCCACCCCTGTGCCCCATTCCTGGACACAGCGAGGGACACGGATCCCAGGCCCGCTGCTTCCCCTTGCCTCAGTTTCCCCTTCTGAGCCATTCAGGTCTTGCTTACCCCCAGAGCAGTGATGGTTGGGGGGGGCTTCATAGAGCTTTTGCTCTCTTTTTTTCCCTTTTTGGGTCACACCGGCCATGTTCACCATGTTCAGGGGCACTCCTGGTTCTGCACTCAGGAATCACTCCTGGCAGTGCTTGGGGGACCCTATGGGATGTTTGGAATCGAACCCGGGTCGGCCGCGCACAAGGCAAATGCCCTCCCCGCTGTGCTATCGCTCCAGCCCCGCTTAAGGGGAGAGAAACTCTCAGGAGAGAAATGGGCGATGAATTATGGGGTCCCAGGCTGACAGGGACCCCCCTCAGAAATCATAACAAGGTTCTATGATTATGTGCAAGGCCTGGGATAGGGAGTGCCCGCGCCCACACCCCTGCCCCCGCCTCCAGTCCCGTCTTCAGTCTAGTTCTGCACCTGTACCCCAACTTCTACCCTTCTGCTCTCCCCAAGTATAGACCCCATCCGGCGCCCCCACATTGCTGAGCCTGCCACTCACAGCACTGGCCTTTTTTCGAGCCTCAGGAGCGTCCCTGTAAGCTATTCATGCATTTATTGAGCGCTGACTGCTTACACACACTGTGCTGTTGTAGGTGCTGAGACCAGGAAGAGAAAAAGAAACTTTTTACCGAAAGTCCCACCACTGGGCCTGGGGTGGGGGGGGGCGGGCTGAGCTCAGACTTCGCATGCCGGTTCATCCACCCCGCCCCCAGGGCTGTATGACCTCAGAGAGCCACTGGGAGGACCCCCAAGCGCAGAACTGGGAGCAGCCCCAGAACATCACAGATGTGGCGCCCGACCAAAACTAAAATGCACCAACGCACAAGCAGGGAAGAAGCAGGGACCTGAACTCAAGATCAGGCAACAGTTTCCTGGTGCCCTTTGGCTTTGGTTGGGTTGGGTTTGGGCTCCACACCTGGCAGTGCTCAGGGCTGACTCCTGGCTCTGAGCTCAGGGATCACTCCTCGTGGTGCTCAGGGGACTCCATGCAGTGCCAGGGATCAAAGCTGGGTGGGCCGTGTGCAAGGCAGGTGCCCTCCCCCCTGCCCTGTCTCTCCAGCCAGTTCCCTAGCACTTATTCAAAGCAGTGCCTCGAGGCTCCCTCCAATTCTGCCCACAAACAATTCTGCACATCACAATCTGTCACTCGGGTGGGCTGAAGCCATAGCACAGCCGCTAGACTCTTGGCCTGGGATGGGGCTGACCCGGGATCTATCCCAGGCACCCTCTTTTATTTTTGATTTTGTTTGGAGGGGGCACATCTAGGAATGCTCAGGGATGACTCCTGGCAGTGCTTGGGGACCATATGGGATGCCAGGGATCGAACCGAGGTTGGCCGCATGCAAGGCACGTCCTCTCCCCGGGGGATTATTTCTCCAGCACTTCTGCTTCCTATCTGGTCCCCCAATCCCTGCCAGGAATAATTCCCAAGTGCAGAGCCAGGAGTAAGTTCTGAGCACTACTGGGTGTGGCCTGTTTCTTTTTACACCTCCCGCCAAAAAAAAAAAAAAGACCCGGAAACCAACAAAAACATAAAAAACAGACCGAAACAATCAGTTGAAATAATATGACAAACTATTCCTTTCTCCTTTTTTGGGGGAGAGGGCATGCTTGGGCCAGGGCTCCATCCAGCACGCTCAGGAGTGACCCCTGGTCACTTGGTGGTGCTCGGGCCACCCTATGTGGTGTGGGGACTGGAATCCGTGTTGGCAGGTGCTTTACCCTGCACTATTTCTCCAGCCTCACCAGTGATTCAGCAGGGCAGGTTCTCCGGCTGCAAAATACACCCCAATTTGCAGTTTCCACCTCTTTCTCATTCACATTCGCATTTCTGTTTAAGTTCTCCTCCAAATAGGTTAGCACCGTAGCACTGACCTCCCCTTGTTCATCGATTTGCTCGAGCGGGCCCAGTAACATCTCCATCGTGAGACTCGTTGTTACTGTGTTTGGCAAATTGAATACGTCTCGGGGAGCTTGCCAGGCTTTGCCGTGCGGGCGAGATACTCTCGGTAGCTTGCCGGGCTTCCAAGAGGGGCGGGAATAAATTTTTTTTTTTGGGGGGGAGGTCATACCCAGGAGTGCTCAGGACTTTTTTTTGGCTTTTGCTTTTTGGGTCACACCCAGTCATGCACAGGGGTTCCTCCTGGCTCTGCACTCGGGAATTACTCCTGGCGGTGCTCAGAGGACCCTATGGGATGCTGGGAATCGAACACGGGTCGGCCGCATGCAAGGCAAACGCCCTGCCCGCTGTGCTATCTCTCCAGCCCCGAGTGCTCAGGATCACTCCTGGCGGAGCACTATACTTGTCGCTCTCGTTCTGAGCCCGCCTGGTTCTACTCAGCAATACCCACCTGGACCAGCTTCAATATCCTACGTCCTGCGCTCCCTGAAGTGGCCACCAGGTGACGCCGTTGAGCCCAGTTCTCCGCCCCCGCAGAACTCCAGGTCGGCCTCCCGGGGGAACAAAGCCCAGCGTCCATCAGAGCCTGCCGGACCTGCTCTGTCCGCTCCCTCCCCTCCCCCATCCTCCAGGCTCCTCAGACTAAGCCCTGTCCTGCCCCCGGGCCTTTGCACGTGTTGCTTCTTCTGGAAGGTTCTTCCCAGATGGGCCAGGCTCCTCCCTCCCCCTCCCTGCTGTCAGATCCCTCTCTCGGGCTCAGTTCTCAGCACAATCCTCAAGCTCAGTACAATTCTCCGGTCAGTTCTCAGCTCAGGCTCTCAGGGTCGTGCCTCAGGCTCGAGTCTCACTGACCCTCCTGTCCCATCCTGTGTGTGCACAGTGGGCACTCTGTGTGTGCCAGCGCCCAGCCCAGGTGCCGGGGTGCTCCAGGGCATTCCCGAGTTCCGGTCAGACCGGTGGGGCCACAGACCAACCCGCCGGACCCCCTGCAGCCCAGCCTAGCGGCGCCCGGGCACCCCTGCCCCCACCCTCTCATTCACACCTCCAGGCTTCCAAGCCTCCTGGAGACTGGGGGGAGGGGACCCCCATTCCCAGTACTTACCCAGCTCTGGGTCTCAGTTTCCCCACAAGCAGGCAGAAAGTGGGGCAGCGTGGGGACTTGCAGGACTGTCCCAGCAGTCTCCCTTCCCCCACCCCTCCAGCCGCGCTCCCCACACTGCCCCCTCCCGGCTGAAGTTGGCATTGCATGGTCACGTGCAAAGCTGGTCCCCATCCCGAAGTAGTTTCTTAGGATAAAGTCCCGTACCTTTCTTTTTTTTTTCCTTTTTGGGTCACACCCGGCGATGTTCAGGGGTCACTCCTGACTCTGCACTCAGGAATTACCCCTGGCGGTGCTCAGGGGACCATATGGGATGCCAGGAATAGAACCTGGGTCGATCTGGTGGAAGGCAAACACCCTACCCACTGTGCTATCGCTGCTCCAGCCCCAAGTCTCGTCCCTTTTGTACATGCCAAGGGCTGGCTGAACTGGGGGGAAACTGATGCATGGACGGCTGCGCCGGGCATACATAATCAGAGCCCAGGGTCAGTTGGGGAGCGTTGGAGTGGGCATTGATCAGAGAGCAGAGGGGTCCAGCACTGTCAGGGAGCAGTTGTCTTCTTTTTTTGTTTTTTTGCTTTTTGGGTCACACCCGGCGATGCACAGGGGTCCCTCCTGGTTCTGCACTCAGGAATCACCCCTGGCGGTGCTCAGGCGACCATATGGGATGCTGGGAATCGAACCCAAATCGGCTGTGTGCAAGGCAAACGCCCTATCCGCTGTGCTATTGCTCCAGCCCCAGTTGCCTTCTTAGTGGGGCTTCAAGTGAACGTTCTTGTTTGGGGGCCACACCTGGCAAGTACTCAGGCTGACTCCTGGCTCTGTGCTCAGCGATCACTCCTGGAGACCTCAGGGAACCCTCTAGGATTCCGGAGATCGGACCCAGGTCAGCTGCAGGTCAGGCAAGCACTCTCTCCACTGTCCTATCTCTCCTGTCCCTCAAGTGGACATTGTCCACCTCATTAAGATTGACACCTGGGGCTGGATCATTCTCTGGGGTACAGCAGTTCCTGGTGCTACAGGGGATCCGTGGCATGCCCTGGGGACACATTATCCTACAGTTTGAAGTATGGTGGTGGTGGAGCTGGAAGCAAATCCAAGCTAAAGGCAGAATTCAGTCTTGCCACCATTTTTATTTATTTATTTATTTATTTTTGGAGGAGAGCTTCAAAGATTTTGATGACATTGTCTGTTTTGGGATCTTGGCAAACTCCTAGCCAGCCTTCAAAACCCTAACTGGAATGCCCTTTCTTCCAGTTTCCACCAATCTCCCAATGTCCTCTCTGTCTCTCTTCTCTCCACCGAATGGGGCTGGGGTGGGGGTGTCTGTATCCAGCTTTGTCCCTTTTTGCTCTGGGGTCAGAGAGGCATGACAGGGGAACTGCTTGGCCCCGGGGGACAGACTTTCTTCATAACAGGAAGGAATGTGTGTGAGGCTCAACCAGGTGGCTCACCTGCCCAGGCTGCTCCTGACTCACCCAGGTAGAGAGTTTCCAGGTCTTGCCCTTTCCTAGTCTTATCTTGAGCACCACAGCCCCTGGGGCGAAGCCAAGAAGTTTGACCTTTATTCTCCCTGAGAGTCAAGAATGTGCCCAGCCTATGGGGGTGTGTAGCTGGGTAAGGTCTCAGCAGATAGCTGTTCTGCATATTTTTATTTATTTTTGTTTTGTTTTTGGGAGCAGCCTCTGGCAGTGCTCAGGGGTAACTCCTGGCTCTGCACTCAGGGATCACTCCTGGCAGTGCCCGGAAGACCCTAGGGATGCTGAGGACAGAAGCCAGGTCAGCGGCGCGCAAGGCAAACACTCTCTGCTCTACTCTCACTCCCGCTCAGGATCTGCATCTTAAGACAGAGATTGAATGTGACCAACTAGGATTTGATCCCCTGCATCCCCGGGACCCCAGTGGACAGCCCTAAGCACCACCAGGAGTGATTTCTGACTGCAGAGCCTGTAGTAAAGCATGAGTACTGCCTGGTGTGCTCCCCACCCCACACACACACTCTCAATCCAAAACAAAAAACAAAGCCAGCCCCTGGGGCCAGAGTGATAGCACAGATAGGGTGCTAGCCTTGCAAGGGGCCAACTAGGGTTCCATCTCCAGCATCCCATAGGGGTTCCCTAAGCCCTGCCAGGAATGATCCTTGAGCACAAAGCTGGGAATCAGCCCTGAGCATCTCTGAGTGCGGTTCCCCAAGACTAAGAGGGAAGAAAAAGGAAGGAAGGAAGGAAGGAAGGAAGGAAGGAAGGAAGGAAGGAAGGAAGGAAGGAAGGAGAGAGAAAGAAGAAAGAAAGAAAGAAAGAAAGAAAGAAAGAAAGAAAGAAAGAAAGAAAGAAAACAAGCATGGTTTCCCTTGGGCATAAATGTTATCATCAGGGGCTAGAAAACTTGGGATCAAGGGCTAAATGTAGCCTGCCACATACTTTGGCCAAGGAAGTTTTATTAAAATCCACATTTATTTGTATACAGTCTTCTCTTTACCACAGCAGAGGTACAAAACAGACTGCCCACCCCATAAAGCCTGAAATACACACTATCAATACACTGCTCTTGAATTCTGTACCCTAGAACCAGGCATGAGGCAATATCCCTACGTACCTCTCCTACAAAAGTCATCTCTAGGAATCTGTTTTTCTCTGGTCAGTTCTTCAAAGGGTACCCAGTGGGTTACTCCCTTTCAGCCGACTTGGGGCATCTCCCAGAGCATCTGGATAATGCTGCAAGAACCAGCTTTGGACTGGAAAAACAAGGTAGCACCAAAGGTCTCTCCAGTGGAGCTAGAAATGAAAATATTTTATCAAGTCCTTCTACACAACTTGAGTTCAAATATCCCTAATCAACTTCTGGCCTGGTCTAATTTTCTTCATTTGCACTATCACTTTGCTAGAATCTAAACAATGCATTGTTCAAATTATCCTTAAAGTTTCTCATGCTACTTCTCTGCAAACCTTGTATTATGTTAGCGAGAGAGAGAGAGAGAGAGAGAGAGAGAGAGAGAGAGAGAAGACTATTCTAAGAACCCCTTTATTAGTTGCTTATTTTTTGTCTGTTGCATTGGAGATGGTCATTCCGTTGAGAGCGAATGGAGCGTCAGGAACAAGGCTGTTTCTCATAAACATTGTCTTCGTAAAATTCAGCTGTAGTCCGACCTTTCCACATTCACGGTCAAAGTCGTTCAGCATTTGTGCCGCTTGGCTGATGTTTGGTG
>JAOXYA010105254.1:0-10767 GCA_028565675.1 Sorex palustris | reverse complement strand
GAGAGAGAGAACAAAAGGGAATGCCCTGCCACAGAGGCAGGTGGGATGGGGGGGGGACGGGGGGTGGGAGGGATACTGGGACCCGTGGTGGTAGAAAATGGGCACTGGTGGAGGAAAGGGTATTTGATCATTGTATAACTGAAACCCAAGCACAAAAATTAGCAAGTCTACAACTGTACCTCATGGTGTTTCACTAATAAAAATTAAAAAGTTTTTTTTTAAAAATGTGGTCCAACATCACACTCTGGACAAAGAATTGAGTGCTGAAAGTAGGTAAAGGAATATGCATGATAACATGTACTGCAAACCATACTGGCCAAAAGGAGAGAGATGAGAGAGAGAGAGAGAGAGAGAGAGAGAGAGAGAGAGAGAGAGAAGAAAGCGCCATAGAGGTAGTTTGGGGGGGGGGTAGAAGAAGGGATATTGGGGACATTGGTGGTGGGAAATGTACACTGGTAAAGGAACGGGTGTTGGAACATTGTATCACTGAAACCCAATTATGGACAACTTTGTAACTGTTTATCTCACAGTGATTTAATTTTGAAAAATTGAAAAAAAAAATTCAGAATCTTAAGCCCCAACCCAAACCTACGAAATTAGATTCTGCACTCAGTTACATTCCCCGGGTGACTTTATGCATAGCAAAGATTGAGAAGAATTAGGCTAAGTAAAACTAATTGAACCCCCAATTAGAAATGAGATTTTTGCATGGATAAAGCCAGCTTCAAATAGATCCTCCTCAGAGAACATATCAGATATGCTCTCCTTCTAGATGACAGCTAAGTGCGATGGTTACACACCCAGTGTATCCTCTGCCACAAGGACTTTCCACTTGTTTATGAATTAACTTCTTCAATTCTTAGAGAACTCTGGGGCTGGGGCCATTTCGCAGATGAAAAAACTGAGCATAGAGAGGTAGTAGTCAGATCCTCTCCTTGCAAACGAATGCTAGTCATCACCAGAAAATGGGAAATTCTTGCCTGATCAAATGGAAGTGAAAGAATAAAATAGTGTAAGTAGCAAAGATTTTTTTTTTCATTCTCAGTTAAAATTGTGAGTTCAAAGAATGAAAGCAAATTTCTTTCTCTTAATTGTGTAAGTCTCATAATTTTTTGGTATAATATTTTATACTAAAAATGTTCTATTTTTAGTATCCCATTTAAAAAAATTATTTTTGCGGTGAGGGCTGGAGCGATAGCACAGCAGTAGAGCATTTGCCTTACAAGCGGCCAACATGGCCGACCGGAGTTCAATTCCTCCGCCCCTCTCGGAGAGCCCGGCAAGCAACTGAGAGTATCTCGCCCGAACGGCAAAGCCTGGCAAGCTACCCGTGATGTGTTCGATATGCCAAACACAGTAACAACAAGTCTCATGATGGAGACTCATGATGGGCCCACTCGAGCAAATTGATGAACAACTGGAGGACCGTGCTGGGTAATCAAACGCAGGTTTCATGCATTTAATATACACACTAGGCCACCGAGCCATATCCCCAGCATGCCAGCATTTTCCGTTCTTAGCCCATACACCCACCAATAGCAAGCCATGTACTGAATTCATTCCCTTAACCTGCCAGTAGTTAGCTTCAAAGAGATAATACTTGGCCTTCCCTTCACAACTACCTCAGCGAAGTGAACATAGGTTGATCGTACAGTTGGCTGGCCCTAGAGATACGCTTCAAGGCAAGTGGCAACTTGGGAGGGTAAGCTTGCACATGGGAACACAATCAGAGCTTCTCTGTATTCTTCACTGTGTGGCCCTGGCCTGCAGCTGCCTTTTTTAAAAAAAAAAATTAAATCACTATGAGAAATAGTTACAAAGCTTTCATGTTGAGTTTCAGTCATACAATAATCGAATACCCATCCCTCTCACCAGTGCACATTTTCCACCAATATCCCTAATATCCACCCCCAGCCCTCCCCCTGCCTCTGTGGCAAACAATTTCTCCCATACTATCTCTCTACTTTGGGGCATTATGGTTTGCAATACAAATACTGAGAGGTTATCACATTTGGTCCTTTATCTACTTTCAGCACACATCTCCCATCCCGAATGATCCCTCCAACCATCATTGACTTAGTAATCCCAGATCATGAGATATAGGTTTCCAAATATGGGGCAATATTCATTGCGTCTACTGTCTTTGGGTGTCAGTCTCATTGTATGTTATTTTATATTCCACAAACAAGTGCAGTCTTTCTATGTCTGTCCCTCTCTTTCTGACTCGTTTCACTTAGCATGGTACTCTCCATGCCCTACCACTTATAAGCCAATTTCATGATTTCATCTCTCCTAACAGCTGCATAGTATTCCATTGTATAGATGTACCAAAGAGAAAACACCACATTGTGGTAAAGGATCGAGAGCTTCTGTCTGCATATGGGTGGTGGAGCACTCCAGTGGGCTCCCTCCTCCCCATCCATATGCACACGGCACATTGTGACCAATTTTTCACCAGATACTAGAAGCCCAAAGGCACTTCCTGCCGACGAGCCCAAACAGGGCGTGCAAAACCCCTTTCCTCTCCCAGAAGTAAGTAGGTGTCTCCTTGCTGCCTTCCAAACGCTCTGAGGCCTTCGGGTATCTAATGCAGGTCTGAGGCTACACTGGGCACTGAGCTTGGCACCCTGTTACTTCCCAGACGTGTTCTCCCATATAATAGTTCTGCAAACTTCGGGCCTGGGTCTTGACCTTTCCTGCCCACTGTGAAGGGGACGACCTGTGTGTGGGGAGCCAGAGTTCTCCATCTTGGCTTTGTGGGTCTGTACATTCCTCACAAACACATGGCATCCCACTACGCAGCCCTTGGATGATGTAATCTGGCTAGCCCCTCTGTAACTGTTCACTCCTTATACGGCTATCTTGACTGTCCATCCTGACTGTCCATCGACTGTCCACTGAGCATTAGTTACAACAGAGATCAACCCATTCTGTTTCACGCACATGCCACCTTAAGGTATATAAGTGCCTTGCAGACAGTAAAGCTGGTCACGTACTTTCCATCCAAGATGTGCGTCCATTCCTTCTCATTCGGGAGACCCCATGCCCAGGATACCCTTCACAGGTGGAGTCCTGCAGGTCGGGACCCCACAGCACCACATAGCACCCCACACCCGTGGAGTGAGACACGCCAGCTGGCTGTGCTGAAACCCCCATGTCTCTCCAGGATTGTGAGTGGTGGGTCGTGACTCAGCTACCAGGAAACACCAGGAGGGGGCAGGAACATAGAGACCCTCGCCGCATTCTCAAGCCCGCCCGAGCCACGCAGTTGGGGGTGGTGTGTATTATTTGTTCTCTACCAGTGAGGACTCAGGGGTGCCCAGAATTGTGGAGGGGACAAAGACAAAACTGAGTTAGGTTTGGAACATGATGTCGGCAGGGGGAGGAAGAAGGAGAGGGTCTTGCCGCTGAGTGATGCTGAGGGATTCTGGTTTGAGGATCCTGGCAACAGGTGCCAGAGCTGATAAGACCTGTTCCTGCATAGGGACCCCGTAGGGAGAGTCTGGGCTCATTTTACAAGCACCAGGTATCTGGCCTTGAGTCTCACTCAACTCCCCAAGAATTGTCACCTAACTGCAGCATCCAGCCCTAATTGGGATTGGACCGGGACAAAGCAGAGTTGGAAAGATGATAGGTCAATAATGCTAGACTTTATGTGACTGGACCATCCTCTTAAGCCGAGACCCCTTATAAAATATGTATTTGGCAATAAAGTGAGTGGCCATCGGCTGTCTCCTGGAGTGGTTTCTTTGTGTGCCCATCATTCTTCACCCCACATCTGCCCAGATCCGGTGCACAACATGTCTGGGCATGTTGGGAAAACATGTTCCACAAGACTGGTTAATGCTGGTTCCAGGGTAATCCTCACCTTAATGATCACGAAACCCGGAGCTGCCCGAGGGGTGAGTAAGCTGGGAGAGTGTCAGTCAGGAGCCGGTCCAGAGGCCCAAGCAGAAGAATCTAGAAGCAGGAGACAGAGAGTGAAAGAGGAGCTAGAAGCCATCTTGGTACCTGGAGTCAGCTATGCCTGAAGCCCACATTCACTTCTGGGTAGGCTGGCCTCTGCTGTGCTCACCTGGAGCGATAGCACAGTGGGTAGGGCGTTTGCCTTGCATGAGTCCAACCCGGGGTTTCATTCCTCCGCCCCTCTCAGAGAGCCCGGCAAGCTACTGAGAGTATCCCGCCTGCATGGAAGAGCCTGTCAAGCTCCCCATGGAGTATTCGATATGCCAAAAACAGTAAGAACAAGTCTCATAATGGAGACGTTATTGGTGCCAACCCGAGCAAATCGATGAACAACAGGACAACAGTGCAACAGTGCTGCAGTGCTCAGCTGGGCTTGGCGGAGGGTGGATTTCCCTGGGTGTCAGAAAGCAGAGTCCTGAGGACAGACACTTGCAGCCTCTTACAGCCCACCCAGCCTGTTTACTATCCACAGGCTTGTTGGCTCTCTGGGAAGCCGGGACGACCTGAGTCATCCTGCTGAGTGCCACTGCTTAGAAGCACCGAGCTTGGGAAGGAAGACCCGGAATTAAAACCCTAATCACCCCCCCCCCCCGTCCCCCTGGTTAGGGTGAAATAAGCCACTTTGACAGTGATTGTTCAGCACCCTGATCTTTGTCATTTTTATCTGGATCCTTCCGATCATGCTCCATGATCAGAATTTCACAAGAAACGAAGGAATCGTTCCTTGGATGGTACTTGCTGGAACCCTTCTGGGATGAAACGACGGGAAGGGAGTGAAGGGAGACGCACGCACATGCGGTGAATGCCCCCCACTGTCAGGGCCCGGAGCGTTCTGGCGGGGATTCGCTCATTTATTTCTTAAAATAACCCTTGGAGGTGATTATCCTCGTTTCTATTGTGTGGATGAAAAGATCTCCAGGTCTAAACATAGCCGTGTGCCTGGCTCCCTGTCCCACCCCCCACCCCACAGCAGCCATGCTTGGACCTGTGCCTAGCGGGTCGTCGTCAGGACGAGCAGGCCTAAGACCCGGAGCCACCTCCTGTCTGCCGGGATCCTGAGCAGGCTGCCCACCTGGACATTCGGGACAGTACCAAGGCACCACCAGGAAGGTGGGGAGGATCCTCGTCTGTTTGGTTTTTGCCCTTGCCTCCTGCTCCCAGCAGTGCTCAGGGCTAACTCCTGACTCGGTGCTCAAGGATCAGTCCTGGCTCTGTGCTCAAGGCTGAGTCTTGACTCAGTGCTCAGGGCTCACTCCCAGCAGTGCTCAGGGCTGACTCCTGACTCTGTGCTCAGGTATCACTCGCAGCAGTGCCAGGGGGACCCTCTGGGGTGCCGGAGATCTAAATGGGGTGGCCATGTGCAAGGCAATGCCTGACCCCCTGCGCCAGCTCTCAGACATAGGAGTTGTAGGGGCCAGTCTCAGCTCTGCCAGCACCTCTTGTCCTCTCGCTTGACCTGAGCAGTTTCTAAATGACTCTCTCCTGTTCCTCAGGCCCCGGCCCTGGGTTTCTGTGACCCCGTGCTGTCTGTCTCTCCCCTCACGGCCGCCCTGTCTCACGGTGTCTGGCCTGGACTCGCTCAGAGCCTGGTTCTGGCTTCGGGGTCTTTGGAGTCTTCTTCCTTCCTGGCCCACCCACATGTATGGTTTCAAACACCGTTTCCGGGTCCCAGGGCTTGGGCTGGGCGTCGACACATGGGTCCTGGGTGTCCTTGGGGCGGTTGGAAGGGTCCTCTTCGCTCTTACTGGACACGCTCGCCTTCCCCTGGAGCTGCCCTGCCCGCAGCACCTGCCTGAGCCCCCGGACTGCCCACACCCCGCCCCACCCCCCCAGGCCTGAGCTGGGCTTGTGAGCAGAGCCTGTGGCCTGCGATTGGCCCTTCCCGCAGGCCGGGTGACAGCCATCAAAAGCAGGGAGCTCGGGTTGGGGTCGGGTGGGGTTGGTGAGGCTCCGAATCCCAGGAGGGGTGTCCCTGAAGTGGAGAGAGACGGCCGGTAGCTGTTATTCCTGAAGGCGTCGCTTCTCCTGTGGACGTGGTGGAGCTTAGCGGTGGCCCCTCGGGAAGTGGATGTTCTTGGGAGCAAGGCTGCCCCCCCCACGGATTCGGGGAGCTGGGGAGCCAAAGCACCTGAATTCCAGCTTCAAGGGATGGCGCCGCCTGGTCCCCAAGGGCACAAGCCCCTCCCCGTGTCCTCTCTGGTTTCCTACGGCTCGGACAGCAGCAGAGCGATGATTTACAGCCACCCGGTGTTTGCTAGCAGGAAGCTGAAAAATGACAGGCTGTGGACGAGCGCAGCAGTCTGACAGAAAGCGGCCACTGGTGTGACCTGGGGTGGGGTCGGGGGACCCACAGCTCCCCCAAACACACGCACTTGTTAATGAAGGACTCAGCCGGCCCCCGGGGGAAGGGAGGTTGGCAATCAGGAGGAAGAGGTGGGTTTGTTTGTTTGTTTGTTTGTTTATTTATTTATTTGCTTTTTGGATCATACCCAGGGCGATGCTCAGGGGCTCCTCCTGGCTCTGCACTCAGGAATTACTCCTGGTGGTGCTCGGGGGAACCATGTGGGATGCCAGGGATAGAAACCAGGTTCTGCCGCATGCAGGTCAAACGCTCTCCCTGCTGAGCTAGCACTCTAGCCCTGCAGGTGGGTTTAATGGGAGTGAAATGTTCCCCCGCTCCACCACTGGGCCTTGGGCTTTCTCCCGCACCTTCCCCTTCCTGCCGGGGACCCACCGACTCGACTCATGGGACGCAGAGCTCCTTTGCTGACCAGACTGGCGTCTTCCAAAGTTGGGGGCTGGGACAGCCCGCGGGGTGGCAGTTGCCTGGCAGGCAATGGGGGCCACTTTCTGCTTGGCCAATGAAGGTGGGTTTGCAGTGGAGGCGCTGAGAGACGGCATTTACCGGAAAGGGGGTGACGGCTCAAGCGGGAGTGGGTGCTGACACAGGGGCGTGGGGGTGCAGGTTGAGTGAATGACCAGCTGCTGCCCTGCTGGCCTTTGCTTTTGTCTCTTGGGTCACATCAAAGCAGGACTCAGGATGAATTCCCAGCTCTGTGCTTGGGGATTACTCCTGGGGGACCACAGAGGGTGCCAGGGATCAAACCCCAGTCGGCCACATGCAAGGCAAGTGCCCTCCCCACTGTACTGTCTCCCAGGCCCGCCCCTCTGGCCTATAGGCTAAAACTACATGGTCAGAATGGGCATCTCTGCCGAGTTGAAATTTCTTTTTACTAGAATTGTCGTGTTTGTGGGATCACCGTTTCCTAGGTCCTTCATGTCAGAATAACAGGGTGTCGGGTTCAGCGATTTCTTTGGTTTCCTCTCATTTGCCTCTCACCCCCAATATGGGGCAGTAATCATTTAATGGTGAATTTCCAAAAAATTCAGGATACTATAATTCTTTTTAAAAAAATAACTTCATTTGTATCTGCTGATCTTTCATCTATTAGGTTATAAGCTTAGAAAGCTGTCGGGAATGATCTCCATCAAATGTTCACCGTGGTTATTTCTGGATGATGAGATTTGGCGTGGGTTTGGCAATGCCTTCTCTATTTTTTCTAAATTTGTAAGTGTTTTATGACAGACATACATCATTTCTACAAAGACAGGAGAGAGAGAATGAGAGCGAGAGACAAACAGAGAGACAGAGACAGAGATAGAGACAGAGACAGAGAGGGTGAGACAGAGAGACAGAGAGAGAGAGTGCATATGAAGAAGAGGAAGGCTGTAAAGATTTTCAATCTAAGACCTCTAGAACAAAGTGTCAGAGGGGTCATAGATTCATCTAAGATCATAAAATAATTTTATTGTTGAAGCAAGAATAGATTTTAGTCAGGGCACCTCTCTCTCCCCTAAATCTTTCTTTACTCATTCAATCACCAGAAATTTTAGTGCTCTTCAGCAAAAGATTACCCAGGCCATCCCTGCCCCCACAGCACGAAGAGTTGGATTCAAGCTCACGTGATCCATCTTGTATTTTTTGGTTTTGGGGTCACATCCGGCAATGCACAAGGGTTACTCCTGGCTCTGCACTCAGGGTTTACTCCTGGCAGTGCTCAGGAGGCCATATGGGATGCTGGGACTCGAACTCGGGACGGCTGCGTGCAAGGCAAACGCTCTCCCCGCTGTGCTATGGCTCCAGCCCCGTGATGCTGAGGTGACCTCAGCAGAGGTGCCAACTCCTCCACCCTCTGATGTTTTCACTCACTCTCTGGGGGGGGGGGGGAGTCCAGGCCACACCCTCTGCCCTCATTCAAGGGCACTGAGGGTCAGTCTCATTGTTCAGGCTGAGCTTGCAAAGTTTAAGAAGTGGTCGGGGATCCCCAGGGGTTGGGGAGGACCTGGCAATTGATGAGTTGGTGTTTGGAGGAGAAACTCCCTGCGGGCCAGCCGGCACCGGAGGAGGCCCAAACCACACAGCAGCGGAGGAACGCAGTTACAAATGGCACCGAGAGACGGACAAATATTTGGTCTCCAGGCCCTGCCAGCCATGTGTTGGCATGAGGAAGAGGCAGCTGTTGGCCTGTGCTGCTACAGGAAGTATGAAGTCAAACTACATAGCTCCTAGGGACCCCCAGCCCACTCCAGGGCCTCCACAATTCATGGGAAAACCAGCACGAGGACCGAGCAGGAAGCTGCAGGGATGCCACCACCGGGGAACGGTCAGCTAAGAAAGGACAGACAATAATTGATGGTGATACACGGTTCCAAATCTGGGTCCCGGCCAGTGGTGCTCAGGGCTTACTCCCCACACCTGGAGATGCCTCCCAGGGGTGCTCCGGGGGTGGTGTTCCGTGCAAGGGCTCGAACCCGGGTCAGAGGTATGTAAGGTCAGTGCTGCGCTCACCATGTTATTCCTCTGGCCCAACTTCCTGATCTTCTGCAAGCCCCGGGTGAGAAAAATCTGTCAAGTATTCATGGACACGTGTGTTTCAAGAGACTGTCTCATACCAGATTCATGGCCAAAGTTCAGAGGTTCTCGGCAACTCTGCTCCACGTGTCTGCCCAGGAAGGATGGAAACAGCACATGGATAAGGGATCATGCCCATAGGCAGCCACTGGAGGCAGCCACTGGACGCTAGAAAGTGCTGGGAGGCCCAGCCAAGGCATCACATCCGTGCAAGAGGATTCTCCTGAATAAAAGGGAATAAACCACCCCCACGCACACAGGGAATGGCACAAGAGAGCACTCAAAGCCTGAGTCTCTTGAGATGAGACTCTGTCCAAAGGCAACCATGCGCCTTCCTGACAGGAAAGAGATCAGCCACGCAGGGTGCTGGCAGAGGAGGTTTGCATGGTAAGAGGTGCAGCACATTCGGGGGTGATGGGACAGTCTAGGATGAGGCAGAGGTCAGGAGTTGGGAAGTGTCCGGGCAAGGAACGCTTCAGACATGAGCATCGTTCCATCAGGCGGACACAAACATCCTGGGACATGAAGTCCACGGAGTGAGAAGGCAGTTTTCGCTGGACTGACCCTTAGCCCGGCTCTGGGTGATGGCCCCGCTCCACAAGGACTTGATTCCCACAGACCCACAAAGATGGCACCATCCCCGGGCCCCACCAAAGCCCCCGGGGCAGCACAGAAGTGGAGGAGGAGGAGAGATGGGGTTGTTATTATTATTATTATTATTTTTGCTTTTTGGGTCACACCCAGTGATGCTCAGGGGTTCCTCCTGGCTCTGCACTCAGGAATCACTCCTGGAGGTGCTCAGGGGACCCCGTGGGATTCCGGGGATCGAACCTACCCTGGAGTGTGAGGCAAATGCCTACCTACTGTTCTATTGCTCAGGCCCTGAGATGGGGGTGTTAGTCTGAGGTGTTAGTCTCTCCCTGCAACTGGCCTGCAAGCAGCAGACAGGAAGTGGCCGCTGGCCCTTGGGGTCCTGTCCCGCGTGGTCTCTCATCAATCTGGGGAGTTTGAACATTGAGGAACGGAGATTTAGAGGCAAGACAGCTGGCCCTGGGTCCACGGTGAACTGAGAGGAGGGGAGGGTTGCATGAGGAAGAGATTTGAGGCACCCCACGCTGGGACGCGAGTGACTCCAGCGTGGAGTGTGCCCCCCGCCCCCGCTTCAAGTAGCAGAGACCCAAACCCCATTCTCAAGATCCAAACCCCCATCTCTCTGGCTCCCAAGCAACCCCTTTATCCTTGCACCACCTTGGCTGACTGCATGACCCCCAGCAAGCTGTTTTTACCTCTCAGCTCTCTCGTAACCTTGGAGACCTGGGTCCTGGGCGTCGTGCGGCTCTACAGCGAGACACACGCATCGGTTATCACTGGGCTCAATACCCACGGCCAGGCCGCTCCGAGGGAACCCATTCTTTTGTTGCTCTGTTTAAGATGGAAGCGAGCGTGTATTATTCCCGAAAGAGTCCTCACAGCTGGAGAGGCAGTTAGAGGATTCCTGTGACAGAATGGAGTGTGCGGAGGGCGGGGTAGGGGGGATCTGAAGTCAACGGGACTCACTTCCACCCCAGCCTGCTCCGTTTCACTGACTGCAACTTCCGGCTAGGTCATGGGACTGGTCCTCCTCTGTGACCTGAGCCTCCACAGGAGCAGATAGGCGGGGGCACGGGCTCCCCCACACCGTTCCTTCGGCTGCTGCTGGCACCCCCCTGCCTTCCCTGCACACTCCCCCTGAGACTCTCTGGTCAGATCTGCCCTGTCACCTGTGGGAATGGGCCCCAGGAGGAACAAGGTCAGTGGTTTGTGCTGCTAGGACATGACTCTGGATCTCCGACCACAAGCAAGGACCATTCGGGAATGCAATCAGCAAGCAGGTAGTTTATTGAGCTGGC
>JAOXYA010105246.1:0-10767 GCA_028565675.1 Sorex palustris | reverse complement strand
GGCGTGATGGCGCGGTTTAACACATAGTCCATTCGTTTTTCTGCTCCGGGCCGCTGGATTTCTGTGTTAAGTCCTTGGCTTCTGGGATCAGCCATTGTTTCTATGTCAGCTGGGTCTCCACTGCCACACTGCTGGGATTGTTTATCTTTTCTTTTGTGATCTGCTTATCTAAATCTTACACATAAAAATCTTTTTTGTTTTCTATTGGATTATTGGTCTGACTGTTGTGTAAGAGTGTTTTACAGGTTAGACATATGCATCCTTCATATGACACGTGCTAAAAATGTTAGGTTGAACCCCATTTACCCTCAAAATATTCAACAAGTTTTGATTTTTTGTTTCTTTGGGGTTTGGGCACTGCCAGGGATTAAACCCAGGGCTTCACACAATCAGAGTGTTCTACCTCTGAGCTGTATACTTAGCTCTTCAGCCTCCCAAATGGGAATCTTATTTTATTTACTTCTGGTTTGGGGTCCACACCCAGCAGTCCTCAGGGATTACTCCTGGCTCTGTATTCAAAGATCACCCTCGGTGGGGCTCAAGGTACCATGTGTGGTGCTGGGGATCGAACCTGGGTCAGCCGTGTGCAAGACAAGTTCTACCTCCTGTACTACCTCTCCAGCACCCAAATAGGAATTGTATAGGGTTTTTCTTAGGTTTAGCTTTCTTGAGGGGCGGGGGAGGGGGCGTGGCACAACACCCAATAGTGCCCAGTGCTTACTCCAGTGCTTACTCCTGCCTTTGTTCTCAGTGATCACTCCTGGTGGGCTTGGGAGACTGGCTGGGAATACAGGGGTCAAACCCAGGTCAGCCCTGTGCAAAGCACCTGCCCTACCTGCTGCGCTATCGCTACCGTTCTGGTCCTTAGAATTTTACGTGACTTAACCTATAATTTTTCTCCCGTGCCTACATTTGTCTTTTTATTTATTTTAAAAATTTACATATTAAAATATATTTATGAAAATATAAAATGTATGTATTTACTTGTGTGTCTCCTTGTATAGAGCTCCATGTTTTTTTCAATGTCGTTAAGTCTGCCCATTCACCAGGTATTGACTGAGCTCCTCCGTGCCGGGCGCTGGAGTTGGGGCCCAGCAGGGTGGTGTGAGGAGAGCGCCCCGGTCAGTCTCCTTGCTGGTGTGGCCGCAGCAGTGCCTCTGCCCTTCTCTCACTGCCCAGGCTGCTCTGCCTTGTGGGGCGTCTGTCTGGGGCAGGGGGAGGAGGCGCCTCCCCTGCTCGGGTTCGGGTTTGGCATTTTGCTCGGGACGTCCATCCTTCCTTCCTCTCCTACTCAAATATTGCACAAATACTCTCCTATGTTTTCTTTTAAAGCTTTTATGGTTTTGTTTTTGCCCTAGCGCGAAAATTCCATTAGTAATCTCTTTCCTGTGGGATGGGAGTTGATATTTCAGGCTACGATTGCAGTGGGTATTGTTCCAGCACCGTTCATAAACAGTCCCTCATTTCTTCGCACACGTGAAATTCCTCTTCATGACTCAGAAATGGAAGTTCTGTTCTTTGCCTGGTTCTACCTGTTTGTTCCACATTTCTCTGCTTCTAAGCCAGTAGCACACAACTTGAGGTTGTTTTTTCTTTTTCAATGTTTTTTAGCCTTTATAGTATGTTTTATTTTGTGCCAAGGGTTGCTCTCATTCATTAAACTCTTAAAAAAATTATTTTGGCTCTTCTCCCAAATGAATTTTAGATTCAGCTTGCCAACTTTAGAAGGAGAGAACCCTTTATACTTTTTCTTGAAATAAATTGATAAACTAAAAAAGATTATAAGCACAGCGGTAGTGCGTTTGCCTTGCACGCAGCCAACATGGCCGACCCGAGTTCGATTCCTCCGCCCCTCTCGGAGAGCCCGGCAAGCTACCGAGAGTATCTCACTCGCATGGCAAAGCCTGGCAAGCTCCCCATGATGTGTTCAGTATGCCAAACACAGTAACAACTAAGTCTCACAGTGGAGACCTTACTGGGTCTGCTCGAGTAAATTGATGAACGGGAGGACAGTGCTGCAGACAGTGCAGTGCTACTGCCATTAATAAAGCTTTAAAAAGATTCTGTGCTAATATATTTTGGAGTGTGCATGAAATAGGTAAGGCTTACATAAGTAAAAAAAATTTTTTTCACCTACACTTTAAATAAACGCCATGGTTTACAAAGTCATTCGTGATAGCTTGTTACAGGAATTTAATATTCCAGCCACAGTCCCACCACTGTCCCCTTCCCTCCACCATTGTCTCCAGTTTTCTCAACCACCCCTCAAGTCTGCCCTGTAGCAGGCCCACAATAATTTATCTTACTGTGCTTATTATCAATGATTTGCTAACAGAATGATCAAAAAGTATTTCCATCGGAGAAAATCAGTGTAAATTGATGTATCTTACCATGGAGGCATAAGCCCTTGTATGAGGGATTATTGAGATGATGTTGTAGGTCAAACCTTTTGTGTTTATGTTTTGTTTTTGGAGTGTGCATGAAATAGGTAAGAGAGATTGGTGATTGGTTGTCTAATAATTGAGACTGGTGATTGGTTGTCTTCTATGTTACATCTCATCCAATCTGGCACGCTACTGCTGGATTATCAGTGTTGTAGAGTTTGGAGATGTTCAAGGAAATCCAGAATTTTTAACTGAGTGGTATAGCTGGAGTTAAATTTTTAACTCAGTGTGTTAAGTGTGTGTGGGCGTGACTGTCAGGGCTTTGGGAAGTACAGGGAGAAGGAGGCAGGTAGCCCATTCTGACTCCAAGGAAGTCTGGAGATTTAACAGTGTACCTGAATTTTTGGCAGTTGATTTTTCAGCGATTGTTGATTCAGGGATGATGGAGTTGAGCCAGAGGCCTGGTGGTGGTTTTGCAGTGTGGTTGTGTGTGTCTGCCAGAGCTCTGTGTGAGCGTGAGCAGGGCTGACCGCCCCCTCCCCGGTGACCCACACACTCGAAGTGCTCCACATGTCTCGGCCATGAGTGGGTGTCCAGAAATTATTTTGTGGTTAGTTGATCTCTATCTTTTTTTTTTAAGATTTATTTATGAGTCTCTGGGTCAAGACTGAGAGATGAACTTTCATGATTGCTGGGGGTGGTTTGTCCCGTGTGTGACTAGCAGGAAAGAGTGCAGCGTTCCTCTTTATGCTCCAGCATCCCGTGCCATGATAGGACACAGTTTACTCTTCCATTAGCGGATGGAAGATTTTAAGTTTTTAAGACATTGGGCATAGAGACCCTTGCCCCGCCTTGGTGCCTTTCTGTAGCACAGACAGAATGTTGTTTGTGACGCTCACAAGTACTTCTCTCTGGGGACCAGTGCTGTGTCTCTGCCCTGTCTCTGGAGCTGAGTGGTGCTGGGCCTACTGAGGCTGCTGCTGTGAGGGTCTCTGGGCTGTGCCCTCCTGAGGGCCCCGAGCAGCCAGCACAGGCAGTCCTCGCCAGCACCGCCTCCTTCCTGCCGCAAGGATGTGGTGTGGCCTCCAGCTCCTCCCTGCCTGCTCTCTGCTGCCTCTCTCGGCCGGGCCAGCTTCATGCTCTGTGCCCTGCTTACTATAAGAGAGTTCACTGTCACTGTCCCTGTCCCTGTCCTCCCGTTGTTCGTCGGTTTGCTCAGCGGGTCCAGTAACGTCTCCATTGTGAGACTTTGTTGTTACTGTGCTTGGCATATCGAAGACGTCATGGGGAGCTTGCCAGGCTTTGCCATGCAGGCGAGATACTCTCGGTAGCTTGCCAGGCTCTCCAGGAGGGGTGGAGGAATCGAACCTGGGTCAGCCGGGCCGGCCGTGTGCAAGGCAAACGCCCTATCGCTGTAACAGAGATCCAAGAGCCATGTCTGGCACCATCTGGCTCTGTCTGCTGAAGTCAACTGTTCACAGAAGCATGGGTCTTCCGTGGCTAAGCCCGCTATGTGGGTTGAGTCGACGGGGGGGGGGGGGTTCCCTCCTGGGGAGAAAGTTTCCGGATTTTGGTCCCCAAGAGTGCACAAGACCTCTGGCTCTCGTCTCAAGACTGTCCGAGCATGGAAGGTGCAGTTGCTGAGTCTGAAGAGCTGGTGTGTTCCCGTGAGAGCAGCCCTCTGGGTGGCAGGCGTGAGGTGACGGATGCGTGTGAGAGCCTGAAGGGAGTGAGGCTCACTGCTGCCTTGTTCCCAGGGTGGGGCCTGGTGGTTTCTTTGACTGTGAAGCCGGTGTTGGCTGTGAGAAGCCCGCCCTCTCCTGCAGGCGGCTGTATGGTAGGAATTTCATTTCAGCCTTACTGAGAAGCTTGGTGGCAGTGGAAACACAAAGGGAAGCCTGTCTGTCTGTCTGTCTGTCTGTCTGTCTCGCTCCTCTTTGGCTACACTCAGTGGTGCCTAGGGTTTTCTCCTAGTGGATCACTTTGATTATTTTAAATTTTTTATGTATTTATTTTTAGTTTTTGAACCACACCTGGCTGTGTTTAGGGCTTCCTCCTGGCTCTGTGGTCAGGGATCACTCTGCAGGCTCAGGGGACTGTATGGGATACTGAAGACTGAACTTTGGTCAGCCACGTGTTAGGCAGATGTCCTGCTGTTCTGTGTGTGTGTGTGTGTGTGTGTGTGTGTGTGTGTGTGTTGGGGCCATACCTGGCAATGCTCAGGGGTTACTCCTGGTGCTGTGCTCAGGAATCACTTGTGGTGCACTGGGGGGACCCTGTGGGCTGCTGAGGGTCAAACCATTGTTGGTCATATGCAAGGCAGGTGCCGCACTCTCACCCCAGGCCTGCAGTTTTTGGTTTGTTTGAGGCTCCTCCTTCTTGTTAATAGTCTGCTCCCAGCACGCGCCCTCCCCTGCCATCGCCGTGTCGTGACGGCCAGCTGCCCGGCTCTGGAGCGCCCACATCAGGCCGCCGTGCTCATGGGGTTGGCACTCGTCAGTTGTGCTTGTCAGGACTCACGGCGGGGCAGCCCTTGTGGTCCTTTGCGCTGTGGCCGAGTGTGGCGGGAAGGCTTAGCCAGAGCGGGCTGTGGGAGCACTCAGCGTGAGGGTGCTCCGCTGCTCCCCGGGACCCCGGGAGGGAGACCTCCGGCCTACCGCACCTGCTCTGTGATTAGTTGGAGTAGAGTTGGCCGCATGTGACAGGGAACTCTGAATGACTACTTGCAGCGAGCTGGTGAAATGGATCCTTCTCTCACATTAAGCGCCAAGAGTCAGGGACCCGAGCCATAGTCCAGTGGGTCAGGGACCCGGGTTCGACCCCTGGCACCCCAGAGCGTCCCAGACAGTCCGGTGCAAGTATGTTGTGGCCCCAGGGGTCCAGGCTCTGGTCTGTCCCATCCTCAGCTGGCGCTTCCTTCAGGATGGCTGCCCACGCTCAGATCCCTCACCCCCCTCGCTCTGTGAAGGCACCGTCCGGCCCATGAGGCTCGTGCTCAGGTTGGAATCGCTTTTGTATGAACTGAGTCTTGGGGCAAGTGGCCCAAGCCCTCGGGCACCTTGTCCCAGAAGGAAGGGCGAGGAGTTGGTGGCGGGCACCTGTCATCTCCAGCCCTTCGTCAGCCCAGCTCTGCAGGCTTGACAGCCGTGCTCCCCCCACAGCCCACAGCCGCTCTCTGCCCGCTAGCGTTTCCTGCCGCTTAGGCCAGATAATGCTCAGACTTGTTCCCGTTACTTTCGTCTTACTTTTCTATGTCTAGTGAGCTCTCCAGTGTGATTTGGGGAGAGGTCTGTGTGTTGGGGGGGTGGCACACACCTGGTGATGCTCAGGGCTTGCCCTAACAGAGCTCAGGAATCCCTGCAGGCGAGTTTGGAGGCCCACATGGTGCCGGGAGAGACCAAGGCAGCTGCAGTTAGGCAGCGCCTCCCCCGCCTCCAGCCCTGCTCCTGTGACTTCAGGCACTGAGTGTCCCCGGGGTTCGCATCCCGCTGCATGCCTCTGCCTGCCCTTGGTGGCCCTGTCCTGCTGAAGGCCCAGGTATGTCATTCTCCGTCTGTTTTTGTCTCCGTGGGCCCAGCTTCCGTGCCATTCAGACGGGCTCGCCTAGGAGGTGCCTGCGTTCGCCTTGCGCTTGTACGTTGCCTCTGATCAAGCTGTAAGGCTCTTTGATTTTGTTTTTGGGGTTTTTTTGTTTTGTTTTTGTTTTGGGGTCACACCGGCGATGCTCGGGTTACTCCTGGCTCATGTACTCAGGAACCACTCCTGGCGGTGCTCAGGGGACCCTATGGGATGCTGGGAATCGGCCCCGGGTCAGCCCAGTGCAAAGCAAACGCCCTCCCCGCTGTGCTGTCGCTCCAGCCCCTGTAAAGCTCTTTGAGCTGTGCTTCCTCTCCTACCCCTTCCGCTCAGCAGGACAAAATTGGCGTTTTATTTTTCATTCGTTTGTATTTGGGTCACACCCAGCAGTGCTCTGGGGGTCCCTCCTGGCTCTGCACTCAGAAATTACTCCCAGTGGTGCTCGGATGATCGTGTTGAATGCCAGGTATGGAACCTAGACAGGCCGCTTGCACAGCCAACGCTCTCTTCCCTCCCCCCACCCCTGTGATATTGTTCCGGTCCCAAATTGGCATCTTAGTGTAGACCCTTGTCCTTAGTGGAGACTCTTGTCCTGCTCCGCCCTCCGTTCCCTGTGCCCGGGAACACGGGGCCACTCCCAGCAGTGCCTGGCCCAGCGGGATTGGGGCCCCCGGTGACATGTAGGCGAGCTGGCCATCCTAGCCAGACTCCCCACCCTCCTCTCCACATCTCCTGAAGCCTTCACCGTGTCAGTCTTCTTTTCTTTATTTCCCGCCCTCTATTGTGATATAATACGGTTCTGTTGTTTGTATGTAACTGTTCAAAACAGGAACTCCACACACGTGCAGACCACCGAGGAAATGAGCATTTCCTGCCTTTTCAAGATTGCCGGGGTTGGTCTGGCTTTTTGAGCCTTGGCCACTGGGGGGCAGTGGAGGACAGTTTTCTGATAAAGCCGGAGGGAAAGTCCCTCGGCGGGAAGGCTCGGGTGTTCCTGTCCCACACCTGCACCAGCCCTGCGCTGGGTGTGCCCCAGAGCAGACACCACACTCCCGGCACACTGTGGAGTCCCTTTTCCCCACAAGCGTAGATAAATAAATAAAGTGCATTTTTGAGACGTGCATGTGTGTCCCATAAGTCCTCCCTAAAGAGCTCGCACGGAGGCTGGGAGCGTTTCCAGCACTACCTCGGCTCCTTGCAGTCCCGCCACGCCCCCTCGCCCCCCCTCGCCTTTTACACAGAGAGTCACGCGCAGTGGCATCCCCTTTGCCCTCGTAGCACTGTTCACTGTCACTGTCCTCCCGTTGTTCATCGATTTGCTCGATCGGGCCCAGTAACACTGTGAGATTCATTGTTACTGTGTTTGGCATATCGAATGCGGCATGGATAGCTTGCCAGGCTCTGCCGTGCACGCGAGATACTCTCGGTAGCTTGCTAGGCTCTCTGAGAGGGGCGGAGGAATCGAACTCGGGTTAGCCCGGTCGGCCGCATGCAAGCCAAACACCCTACCACTGTGCTGTCGCTCCAGCCCCGTTAGTCCTGAGGAAATGGAAGTGTGAAGCTTCTCTAGAATGGGCTTTGCCCTTGCCCTGCTGCAGGCCTCCCTGTCCTCGTGCTCTGTCCGTGCCACCTCCAGGGCCGAGGCAGCCTCTGAGGCACCTGAGCCGATGGCCCCGAGCCAGGTTACTGTCTGATCAGACGCCGCGTGCGCGAACGTGCATGAATTGCTCTCCCCAGCAGCTACCAGGAGGCTCACGTGCTTGGTGTCACTCTCTCTTCTGATCCAGGAGCGAGGGTCAGACTGTAGCAGAGGGGAAACTGAGTCCCCGACCTGTTTGCGATACTGGAGCTTGCTGGGGAGCCGACGTGGGACTGATATTGGCCGGGACGCCCGCATCTCTCGAGCCCTCTATACCCCCAGCCTCTTGGGATTGTAGGCCTTCTCTGCTTGTGATTTCTTTTTTTTTTTTGAGGAAGGGGCCCCACCAGGCAGTGCTCAGGAATCACTCCTGGCGGTGCTCAGAGAACCATGTATGGTGCTGGGGATCGAACCTGGGTCAGCTGCATGCAAGGCAAGTGCCCTACTCACTGTACTATCTCACGGGCTCTGCTTTGGCACTTTCTTAACGTTTGGGGGCCAGCGTATAACCCCAGCATAGGTAGAGCTTTGATCTCAGTCCTTGACGCATTCCAAGTCCCTAAAAATCCAAGCGTTTTTCTGGATGGACTCTTAAGTTCCTGTCTGGTGGGGTTCTTTAGATGTGTGGCCAAAAAACAGATTGTTTCATTTTCTCATTCAGTTTTTCTTGGCGATAAAGAAAATGTGAATTCTTCTGTGCCTAGTTTTTATAAAACAGGAATCAGGTAGATGGCAGCACTGGGACGAGAGCGACTGTGGTGCTCCCCGTGGGACTAAGGCTGCCCTCGGAGGGCAGGGAAGAGGCTCAAGCAGCCAGTGCTCTCTGCAGCTGCCCGTGGGGGGCTGAATTCAGGCACAGCACTTGGAGTTCTCTGAAAAATAAGCAGGTGACGGGAGCCGCCACCCAGGTACATCTTATCAGTGTGTTCTTGTTGGGCCCAGCATGGGCCACTTCAAGAAGAGCTTTCAGGGGCCAGAGCGATAGCATAGCGGGTAGAGCAGTTGCTTTGCATGCTGCTGACCCAGGTTCGATCCCCGGCATCCCATACGGTTCCCCAAGCACTGCCAGGAGTGATTCCTAAGTGCAGAGCCAAGAGTGATCCTGAGCCAGGTGTGACCCCAACCCTTCCCCCTCCCCTCCCCCCCCCCCCCCCGACACACACGAAAGAAGAGTTTTGGTTTCTTCGTCCTGGACAGCCACAGGCCACCCCGTAGACTCCGCACCTGCTGTCAGAGCCTGACTCTGCGCCATGCTCTGGCCCAGCTCCTGCTTCTCCTCCAGGCCCCAGTGGGCTCTGGAATGCTCCTTCTTAACAGACTGTACACGGGCCTCCCTCCTCGCTGCTGTCTGGGGGGCGACGCACCCCGCTCAGCTGCCAACCAAGTGTGCGCTGTCACCCTCTCAGCTCCCGCCCCACCGCTGGGGCCCCTCCTGCATCTGAAATGAAGGGCGGGATGTGGAATGCCACATGGGTCCTGGGGAGCTTCCAGGTTGCCCTGTGCAGAGGCTGGGAGTGGGGCCTCCCAGCTTGGGCGGCGGCCAGGGAGAGCCCAGGGACTCTGACTCGGGGTTCACATGCAGGAGCCCCGGGCCCATCCCTGGCACCACACGCTCCCCCGAGTTCTGCCAGGAACAACCCTTAAGTACCTCCAGGTGTGACCTAGAAACAGACTGTTAAAAAGAAAAGAAAGAAAAGAAGTCTACCCAGCCCCAAACTGAAAAAACACTCAAAGATGAAAATAGAAAGCTTTGAAAATGGACTTGTGGTTTGTTTGTTTGTTTTCTTTTTTTGGGGGGGTCACACCTGGCGATGCACAGGGTTGACTCCTGGTTCTGCACTCAGGAATTACTCCTGGCGATGCTCAGGGGACCATATGGGATGCTGGGAATCGATACCCACTGTGCTATCGCTCCAACCCCCTAGACTTGTTCTTAAGGTACATTTTCAGATTAATCCAAATGAGAATCAGTTTAAACAAGAGAGAAGTGGGGCTGGAGAGATAGCACAGCGGGTAGGGCGTTCGCGTTGCACGCGGCCGACCCGGGTTCGATTCCCAGCCTCCCATATGGGCCCCTGAGCACCACCAGGAGTAACTCCTGAATGCAGAGCCAGGAGTAACCCCTGTGCATTGCCAGGTGTGACCCAAAAAGCAATAAATAAATAAATAAGAGAGACGTGTACTTGCTGCTCACCTAGTGGTGACGCTCGTGGCATTTTCATAGTTTTTTGTGTCGCCGAGGCATGCTAGCGTTTTGCACATGTTAGCTTACTTGGCCATGTGTTCTGGCACTTGCATTACCACCTCAGTGCCTGAGGCTCAGAAGCTGAGGTCAGCTGCTGGGCCCCATATCCAGGGTGCGGGGGCATTCTGGTCCCAAGCGGGTGCTCGGTGACAGTCGCCGTGGCTGTGCCCCCTGCCGTTCTCAGCACCCCGGCTCTGTCTCCCTGATCACTCTGCTCTTTGCGTTTCCCACCCTGGAACGCCTCCTCTGGAAACACCCTTCCGAGACTGTGTTCTAGGTCTGTGTTTAAGGACGTGCCTGTGTGGCGTGGTGCTGGCTTTTGTCGCTTGCCTGGAGGCGGGTGGGTTTCACCTTCATCTCCCCAGCGGGGCTCTTAGTTGCGGGCCGCCAGCCGTGCTGGTAAAAAAAGAAGCTGGGAGTCAGCCTGAGAAAGGGCTGTTGGGCGCTGCCTGGCCTGTGGCTGGAGCCGTTCCACTCCTGGGCCCCAGGGGATGGATCCTCAGGGCCTGGTCTGTGGTGGGCTCTGGGGCTCCCCGCCTGCGGGGCCAAGAGAGTCGAGGGCTGGAGACAGCAGAGGGACAGGGTCCTGGCATGGGGGCACCTCACAGGATCTTAGAAAAGAAATAAGAAGACCAAAGAGAAAGATGGGTCAGGGGCTGGAGCGACAGCTCAGAGGCTAGGGCGCATGCCTTGCTTGCAACAGACCTGGGTTCGATCCCCAGCATTTAATATGGTCCCTTGAGCCCATCCAGAGTGAGCCTGAAAACTGCGGGGTGTGACCCAGAAAACAAAACAGAAAAGAAAAGGCATGGTTTTTGAGTTGTCACTTAACAAATAATATATATGTCCTCAAGAAATGTCACTGCTCACTGATAACTTCCAATATTCCATTCAAATTTTAATAATTTCCCCCCCAAGCTTAT
>JAOXYA010105235.1:0-10768 GCA_028565675.1 Sorex palustris | reverse complement strand
AGTATTTGATATGCCAGACACAGTAACAACAAAGTCTCCAATGGAGACGTTACTGGGCCCGCTCGAGCAAATAAACAAAAGAACTAAATATATGATCACTCATTGCTAGAAAAGGGAGAAGTTTTAAAGTATTGTGCCATTTAGAATGAGGTCTTGGGGAAGGTTTACTAACACAAAGCCATAGTTATTGTTTTCATATAAATAAAAATGTGCATACTTCAGGAGAGTGGGATAATCTATAGGGAATTGAAGTTTTCAATACTCTCCCCCAATTGTAGATGGCCATGCCTCACTTTCTACATAAAATCCTGTGGTTGGAAAAAAAAATCCTAGAGTAGGTTCCCCACTTCTCCTAAGTGCAAGCTCTTCTACACATGACACCCTTGCTCAGATTCAGTCCTGCCATTTTATTCCATTCTTCTGCAAACATTCATGTCTCCACAAAGGCTCCTTTTATTTAGAAAGATGTTTCTTCAGTCTCCACTTGGTAGCAACTGCAAGTAAGTCTTCTGTATTACGGATCCTCTTTATTGGACTGCTAACCTAGCTGGGCTGGTTAGATGTCCTTTCTTGATCTTCCCCCAATTTACACATTCCTTCCATCCCAGTTTTTCTCCATCTGTCAATGTGTTAACTTAACTGACCTGATAGTGGGGAGGCTCTCTGGATTTACAGACTTGCTGAAACTTCAATATCTAATGTCCCACTTCAGAGTGCCTAAACTAAGGGAGGAGCCTACTAAGTGACTGAGAACTATATGAACTGATGAATGATGAATTAAAATCAGCTTTTTCTCTATATTTAATCTCAATTATAAGTAGTTAATGCACAGTCTAGAATATCAAGTACATGTGCAATTTTGTGTAGTATAATTACTATTGATACCACTGGAACATTGCGATAAGATTTCATCAAAACAGAGATATCTTCTGTGGTCTATATACACAATGGAATACTATGCAGCTGCAAGGAATAGTGAAATCATGCAATATGCTGCAAACTAGATGGAACTGAAAGATATCATGTTGAGTGAATAAAGCCAGAAGAAGGACAAACACAGGGTGATCTTACTTATCTGTGGCATACATAATAACTGAATGAGGGAATGCAATGTGTTAAATGGCAGATGCCTAGATCACCTTTGATTTCCGAGAATAAGGAGGAGAAGGACAGTAAAGAAATTGAGGTAAGAAGCAAGAATGTAAGAAAAGAAAAGTAACAGATGAACAAGGGCAGAGGTCTTGGGTATACTGGTAGTGTGGGGGTGTGATACACAGTTATATATGTAAACCACAGACTCAAAAACACTAAAAACATGAGATCCAAACTAGAAATACTGAACTTTACAACATGTCTATCAAGGTGGCAGGCTGGGGGCAGAGGAAAGACAGGAGGCAACATAGGAATGCCGGTGGAGGGAAATTGGCACTGGTGCTGTGACTAGCACTAGAACATTATATGCCTAAAACTCAACTACTACAATAACTTTGCAAATAATAGTGCATTAAAACAAACAAAAGACTCAAAGGCATCTTTTTTCAGTGGAAGACCAAATCTTCTCTTAGAGATTTACCAACTTCACTATAACATTTCTTTAAAATCTAGGATTGTGATGGCAGTTAGTCTATACCCACAATCCATGAAACATACCTATGATACACAGCTGAGATTATGGACTCTGATTAATTTGTGGTCATTTCAGCAATGAATGAGCCAAATAAGATGAGCCAAAGTGTTGAGAGAATTTTAAGAGTCAGAGAATATTGTCCCTTAAATATCTAACATAGTTTCTAACTCTCAAAGAGACCTGGGGAAAACTAGTGATTCATTTAACAAATATTTTATTGAGTATCTGTCCTGTATCTGTACTGAAATTGTGACTGTACTGATATCACAGACACACTCATTAAGAAGATTTTGCTCTCCCCTGCAGGGGAAAGCAATGCTACTTGTTAAAATGGGGGGAAAGTTTACTTGAGAAAATGAGTTAGGGATGGTATCTTGGAGGATGAAAAGGATTTAGAGCATATGGGGTAGAAAACAAGAGTGATGTATGAACCTTGACCAATATTTATGTAAGGGAAGGGGTATGGAAGTGCTTGGGATTCTAGCACTGATTAATATAAAATAACTCTCAAAAAACTGACCTGAGGTTAGATTGAAAAATGATTGTTATGCCATGCTAAAACATATAGATTTGTTAAAAAATGGGATTTTTTTATTTTAGAAATGGGAACACTTTGAAGTTTTGCTAAGCAAGAAAAGTGTATTGTGCCTGTGAATTTTCACACTTGCTGAAAAAGATAGTTGTAAGACTTTATTTTTTTTGTTCAGCAGGTGGATCATTTACTATTTATATTGACGTTGAGAGAATTTCTCAGAATTTCTAAACCTTGGTTTCTTCTTCTGAATATTGGATGAAAGACTAAAAATTTATTATGGTAAACAAATTTCTTAATAATAAATTCCATTACACCACAAACAAAAATACTTTCTAAGTTGTTTTGGTGTTCCAGGTACCTTGTAAATTGCAGGCATTGAGTTGTTAACAAACTCCTCATGATCTTTATCTCGTTGAACTTGAGATAAAGTGGTAAATGTAGATAAAGCACCTCATACAAAACAGGTGACTGATAAATGGTCTATGATGATCATTGCAATCTTGGCTCTGAAGCCTAATTTTTTTTTAATATGAAAAAGCTGAGGGGCTGGAGCGATAGCACAGCGGGTAGGGTGTTTGCCTTGCATGCGGCCGACCCGGGTTCGATTTCCAGCATCCCATATGGTCCGCCAAGCACCACCAGGAGTAATTCCTGAGTGAAGAGACAGGAGTAACCCCTGTGCGACCCAAAAAGAAAAAAAAAAGAAAAAAGAAAAGAAAAAGCTGAGGTTCATAATGCTGAAGTGATTTAGTGAATAATGAAAATTTCCAATAGAAACAAGATTTTAGTGTTGTTTCTTGAACCAAGAATATGCTGCCCATCTAAAAATAAGTAAAGGAACAAACATGATAACCTCTCAATACCCATATTGCAAACCATAATTCCCAAAAGGAGAGAGGTGGGGAGAAAGAGAGAGAGGGAGGGAGGGGGAAAGAAAGAGAGACAGGGAGAGAGAGAGAGAGAGAGAGAGAGAAAGGGAGAGAGAGAAAGATGAAAAGTGTCTGCCATCACAGGCAAGCTGGTGGGAGATGGAGAGGGAAAGGGAAACTGAGGACATTGGTGGTAGGAAATGTACACTGGTAGAGGGATGGATGTTGGAACATTGTATGAAGGAACCCCAACCATAAACAGCTTTATAACTGTGTATCTCACAGTGATTCAATTAAAAAATGAAATTAATATGAAAGAATATGATGCCCTTTTTAATGACACCATTCCACCTTGCATCAGTGTATAATAATGACTAGGTTTTCAATCTATAATTCTGACCCTTTAATCATGTATCAATTTTACTTTCTGAATCTCTGATTTTACTTGTCACAATAGTCACTAGTGTGGGCTAAATATAACTAGGCCAAAATGCAAATGCTATTGGGATTAACAAGATTAACAAGTCTCCAGTTTATTGTGGGGGTGGGCATGGTAACAACACAAGTATCTATAGATGGGCAAGGAGCAATTTAAGAAAGTTCAGGATTCAGGTAAAAAGCAAATAATTTGAATGGCAACTCTTCTGAGATGGGCTACCTTCTGAAAAGTAGATACATTTACCTGTCTTTCTAAAATTTCTTCACGAAGATGTGTCAGTTTTTGAGAAAGTAGCATCAACCTCTATTTCCAGCAGAGGTAGTAGTGATTGGCGTTCAGACAGTCTCTTTTAGCCAAAGAATTGTTTTTTTTTTAAAAAAAAAAATTTAAACACCAGAAGAAAATAGTATTTTTAAGTTCAGCTGTTTGTTTAGGGATGGATCCAACCACAACAAGCTTCATGCCACATAACAATTCATCCAAACAACAACAATCAAAAAAAAAAGACAAAAAAATGTGCAATCTTTGTTTCCAAATAATAGCTTCTTGGAACAGGGAAAGTGGAGTGCTTAACCCCTGAAGGTTTATAAAAGGGATGCCTGAAAAGGGGGTGGCTGTATTGGCATCTATTTCTTTTGGAACTGAAATATCTGAATTTAACGTTGCCTATCTTTCAAGGGCTTCATGTCAAACCCACATTACTGACCTCATTTACTTCTATTCAAACTGTGGTTCTTATACCTCCTTAACCAGATCCACTGGCCAAGAGTACAAAAGACAAGGTGGTGAAGGCCTCCTAAACAACCATAAGTTCACTAACAAACTTCATCGGCTGATTAGGTCTACTGCATTAGAGCAACTTACATTGGTTTCTGGCTCCTTCAAGGGTTGGCCACATACCAAAATGGCCTAGAAATTTTTCCTAAGTTTCACTGTAACAATCAGGCTTCGTCTACCAGGCCAAATACACTCGGAAAAGAGGAGTGAATCTGGATGGAGTCTCAAGTTATCACTCTAGCTTTGCATGCAAGCCTATTGTGCCCTTGCAGGACAACTTCTGTTCACTTGCCATTTCATCACTCTCTTAATAGGCCTGAGTCTTCCTACTTCTTTTCCTTTTCACAAAGCAGTCTATTTGAACTTTCCTTCCAAATATGCAGGTCCTTCGGCAGTCACTTAAACTGTCCAATCTCTTCTTTTCTAACCACTCTTCTTCTCTCCAATGCATCCAGTTCCAGAACTCCTATCTCAAATTTCTGCCCATTTCCCCAAAGTTTCTAAAATTTTCTCTAACTTTGAGTCTTCCACCAAGACTAAATTCTAGCATCTTCATTTACATGAAGGCTCATCTGTCACATTTTGCATTACTTCTTATCTAGCACAAACCAATTTTTTGCATCATTATTCTCTCCTTTCAAAATAGCCAATCAGAATACTGTTGACATAATTTTTAATCAAAAATTAAACAAAGTTGGGGATGGAGCAATAATAGAGTGGGTAGGGTGTTTGCCTTGCATGAGGCCAGCCCAGTTTCAATTCCCAGTACCATAAACAGACCATTGAACCTAGCCAGGAATGATCCCTGAGTACAGAACTGGGAATGAACTCTAAGCATCACTTGGTGTTCCTCCCCCCCAAACAAAAAAACAAACAAACAAACAAACATTAAACTGAGTTTAAAATGATAACTTCCCTCATTCCATATTTTCCTATCATCACTGTATCACTGTCATCCTGTTGTTCATCGATTTGCTCGAGCAAGTGCCAATAATGTCTCCATTTGTCCCTGTCTCATGCTAGTGTAGCCCAATGGTGTATTGGGGACTTTTTTAGGGTCAGAGGAATGAGGACCATCATTGGTACCATTTTTGGCATCTTGAGTATGCCACAGGTAGCTTGCCAGGCTCTGCTGTGTGGGCAGGATACTCTTGGTAGCTTTCCAGGCTCTCCAAGAGGAATAAAGTCTGTTGGGGCAGCCTCTAATTGCCTTTATAAGTGTTCCCAGTCAGGAAATCATAGAGGTAAATATGTCCCTTTATGATTTGTTGCCTACTGTCTGAACCCATCAAACATGGTATGGTAATTATAGAAAATGTGTAGGGAGTGTCTTATGATGTGAGACTCTGGGCATAATGGGACCGGGAGCAGAGATCCTCTGCCTGCTTCTCTGCCTGCTTCCCCCAGTCTCTGGTGACTCAGGGGTCACACCCATAGCCACCTCCTGCCAGTGCCAGATAATCTCCTCATCAGCAACCATCCAGAATCAGGGCTGCTTCTCCCAGAATGGAGCATAAAATGTTGCCCCCATAAGCATGCCACAGAACTTTGCGCCAGGCTGTTTTCACTTGGGGCTCCCCAGAGGGGGGCAGGTGAGAGTCCTCCCTGCCCCAAGGGACCCTAATCTGGCAGCTGACCTCCACAACCCAACCACCACCATGCTCCAGGCCGCTTTCTACATGGTTGGGCTGAGCCTCATGCATGAGTGAAGTCCTACTGAACCCAGGTAATAAGGAACTTTGTGACCTAGACTTTGGGTTCAATAGGACCTGGAGCAGAGATTCTCTGCCTGCTTCCCCAGTCTCCAGCGACCCAGAGCTCACACTCTTAAGCCACCTCCTGTCGGCACCAGATAATCTCCTCATCAGCCACCATCCAGAACTCATGGCTGCTTCTCCCATAAAGGACCATAAAATGAGGCCCCCATAACCATGCCACTGGACTCTGTACCAGGCTGTTTTCACTTGGGGCATCCTGGAGGGGGGTGGGTGAGAGCACTCCCCGCCCCAAGGGACCCAGCCCCAGCAACCGACCTCCACAATCCAACTGTTGCCATGCTCCAGGCCACTTTCCACATACTCGGGCCGAGCCTCACATACATATGAGTGAACATATTCCTGGAATCATGGGATCCAGGTAAAGCAGAACTTTAATTTCTTATCATAGTGTGTAATATTTAACACATTTTCCCACAACTCATAGTGACATTTATTGAGCATTAGTTATCTAACCTTGTATTAGCCACTTTCCTACAGTTCAGTCTTTGCTTCTTTGCAGTTTAGCTTTTGTACTCAACACTTCATCAAAATCATTCTTGTCAAGATCGTTGTTGGTCTCAATGTTACTAAAACTAACTTTATCAAACTGTCTTGAAGTATATGAAGAAGTATCACATTCCTTTTATCTTTAAAGAAGTTCTCTTGGATTCCATGACACCAAGCCATCCTTGCCCACCCCTTTCCTTTTCTTAACTCCTTCCACTAGAAATCATTTGCTTTCTTCTGTTTCTCTACATCTATTAAATGCTGCTGGGTTTTCTGTTATGTCCCAGACCCCGTTTTCTTATTTATCGATACTCTCTCAGGGAGTCTAAAAATAACAAGTGTAGACATCTTTGTTAGTGACTCATTTATTTAGATATGTTCGTTGTTCTGAGTCTCAGCTACCTATAATAACATCCCTATTGAAATTTCTCTTTAGAATCACACAGAAATCAACATGTTTAAAATGCAAGTAATGATTTCTCCTTATATTTCCTTCCTCCCATTTTAGTAAATGACAACATTGCCCATCAACTACCAAACCAAAGTTATCATTTTCATTTTTTTAAAAAATTCCATCTACTTTTTATATCAAGCTCGTGAGCATGTCCTCAAGACTTATATTTCAGGCAGGATATTCTTAAAAGATTCACTTTCACCTTATTATAACCCCAATAACACACCATTACTGCAATGTTTCTATATCGTGTCTCTCTGCTTCTCCTTTGTCTGCCACAGTTCTTCCTCCACCAGGACATAGCTTGAGTGGCACTTTAGAAACAAACATATCAATCTAAATTTCACCAAAAGTCTTCCCATGTCACTTGGACTAAAATCTAAGGAACTACAATTCCCTATTTCATCTATTTCTAATAAAAATCTCCACAATTCGCTACTATACATTGATTCATCCACTCTTCCACTAAATATACAGAAACATTTATGAATTTGAAAGCATCTATTTCTGAAATAAATCAAACTTGGTATTGTCCTAGGAAATGGAACTTGCTGTTCACTTTACTTGGGATAATGTTTTTCTGATGTTTCTCACAATTTCTTCCATTTCATAATTTAGAGCTACATTTAATATTACTTCTCCAATAACAATTCTCTCTATTTATAGGTAGCTCACATCTTGTAGTTCTATTTCCATTACAGAACAACATGCCATTTTATTTAATCATGGCATAATTCACTATCTGAACTTAAAATTTCATTTATTAATGTTTCTTTCCCATTTGAATATAATGATGTATCAAAATACCTTTCTTTCTTCAGGATCAAGAAGCTGCTTTGCCCTATTCTGATATTAATATTTAAAAATGAATGAATGGGTGAATAAATGACCATACACAGCTCTTGAATTGTGAAAATTTCTTATGTTGGTCCCGGCATTGCTTCTATTTACATACTTAGTTCTTTGGAAAATGACAGTTTCATAGCAGGACTCAGTAGTGGTAAATTAACAGAGTTCTTCTAAGGTTTTGGAATCTCTCCCATTGACTGAGGAGGTCTCAGACCTGATGTGAATCTCTCTTTTGAAGACTGGACTATAGGAATATTGTTATGAAAATATTAATTATAATGAGATTATTTTACAGATACAAGCACACATTAGGAGGAAAATCCAATTCTATCTAAATCATTCTGTAATATTGTTTCCTCTAAGATATCATGCCTTCCCATCTGTCCCAAATATTCTTTATTTTTAATCTTAACTAAATCTGAAAATAAATGGAATGTCTTGACACAAAAGATGGTCCACACTAGACAGAAATTTAATAAAGGGATATAATTATCTCATAAATTAGAACTTGAAGGTATATTTACATCATCTTGAATTAAAGTATTACTTGGCTGACCCAAAAATATTTTAAGCAAAGATATTGATTCTAATAAATAACAATGCATTAAATAGACCAGAATGTTCAAAGTACTGAATGATTTTCAGATGCTTTTTTTTGGAATTACAATACTATATCAAGATAGTGAAGAGGAAAAAAAACAGTATTATGCTGTAAATATATGAGGAGAAAATAACACAATTATATGTTGGATAATCACTGTCACTGTCCTCCCATCGTTCATCGATTTCCCCGAGCGTGCCCAGTAACATCTCCATTGTGAGATTTGTTGTTACTGTTTTTGGCATATCGAATACATCACGGGTAGCTTGCCAGGCTTTGCCGAGCAGGCGAGATACTCTCGGTAGCTTGCTGGGCTCTCTGAGAGGGGCAAAGGAATCGAACTCAGGTTGGCCATATCCATGGCCACGTGCATGACAAATGCCCTACCACTGTGCTATCGCTCCAGCCCATGTTGGATAGTAATTATAAATAGAGAAAAATAAGATGGATGTTTCCACCAGCCCAGTAGAGTCATTTTTAACTGCACAAACTTCACTCTAGTTTTTTCCTACCCCGGTACTAGATTTTATTCTCTACAAAGCACTTTTTCTTCTTCAAATGTTTACTTGATCATTGCATTTTCTACAAATAGAATGGCCATTTCATGCAAGTCTGTGAGGATCTGATAAAAGCATAAATCAATAAAAATTTAGGATCGAAAGAATCTGTAGAAAGTATTTATTTCTTGTACCTCTCTTTGCAAATGCGAAAACAGATTCATAAGAGGATAGCTTGCTAAATGCCACATAGTTACTCTAATTAAGAGTCATTTATATATATATATATATATATATATATACTTGCAATATAGATATCAAATAGAAATTGGTTTGTGAAGAATATATATATATGTATGTATATATATGAGCACAGAGGAAATCAAGATGTTCAAATAAACATCAGGATACACACATGTGGGCCCAGTAAGATAAGCAGACCACCAGTATAAGATATTCTCAAGATTCCAAAGAAGAAAGACTTTGGAGCAAGTGGATACCATGTCACCTACAGCCAAGAAATTGAAGGTGGTGGCTGGAGAAATTGTACAGTGTGTAGGGAGCTTGCTATGCATGTAGCTGACCTCTGTTGGATCCCCAGCATCCCATATGGTCCCTGAGCACTGCTTGGAGTGACTCCTGAGAGCAGAGCCAAGAGAAAATCCTGACCACAGCTAAGTGTGGCCCCAAAACAAAAAGTTCGCTAAAACAATTTTTTTAAAAGTTTAAAAGAAATTGAGGATGAATAAATGCATCTCAGGAAAAGCCTGTTATTACCCCCACAATAGCATAGCTCAGCATGACTAAAGAAAGCTCAGTATGCCAGGTTCTTAGTGGAGTTTCCATGAAGGAAACTACAGTGACTAAACAGTATAATCCCACCCTAAGCCTTTATTGGTTTGGCCCACCACAAAAACCATCCTTCTGCCATATAGTTCCGATAAATTCAAGATGATGAGGCATCCAAGCTATAGTGCCCTCCATCTCGAAGCTGGCAGGCCACAATGCAGTGGCCAGTGAACATAAACTCAGCAAATGTGCAGGATTATACTCAAGTATACTTTCTTAACTTTATCTGATGGGTAGATGAGTTTTCTGTCTTAGAAAAGGAAGACATACTAATTTAAATCTACATGCCCTTAAGTTTGTGTGAGTTAACTGTAATTTGCTCTTAAATAAATACATGCATATGTCTCTACTCTCAATAATGAGAGAAGGAAAGGGAGGGATAGAGAAAGGAGAGACTGAGGCAAAATTAATCTTAACTCTCAAATTAATCTAAAACACTGAAAATAGTAATCAAAAACAGTACTGCTTTGATCAAAGAGTACAGGCCAGCCCGACTATTTATTCATGATTAAAAAAAAAAGTTTCAAAGTTTGAAGTTCACTCTAAGATGTTTCCATCAACTGGTAAAAGTGCTTGGCAAAACAAGAGCATGAGATTGCAAATGTATAGCAAAATACAAAATAGATGGTACTAATAGGCAGTGGACTCTAGAACACAGGTCAGAGATAACTGAACATTCAAATTCTGGACTACTAATGACTTAGGATATGGTTATAGTGTAGAGTCCCAGAAAAATACTATCACTAAGCAAAGTTGATATAGGTGTAGAAATATTTGGTTTTTTTGTTTTTTGATTTTTTGAGGGAGCACACCCGGAGATGCTCAAGAACTATTCCTGGCTCTGCATTCAGAAATTATTCCTGTCAGTGCTCAGAGCAGAATATGGGAATCCGGGTCTGAGGCATGCAAAACAAACACCCAACCCACAGTACTATCATACCAGTCCCAGGTAGAGAGTCATTTAATCTGAAAAAGAGAAGGCTCAGAAGGCAGTAGAAAACTTCTAG
>JAOXYA010105219.1:0-10768 GCA_028565675.1 Sorex palustris | reverse complement strand
ATTTGGGTGGTGGCTGTGGTGTGAATACCTTCATTCTGATCAGGTAAAAAGTTGTACTTCTAAGCATTTACTGTCTTGTAAACCAACATTACCACAAAAGTTTTAAACAAAAATAAAAAATAAAAGTAAAACAAAAGCCTCAAAAATATGGGTATATACCAAAACCAAACCAAGGAGCAGGAAAACAAGAGCACAGCAACAATACTCAGGTAACCGCTGAATGTTAGGACCTGGTTAAAGGCCTCAGAAGAGCCTAGAGCTGAGGTCAGTCACACCCACCCTTCAGGCAGTCCTCATTCAAGTCTGGAAGATGGAGCTAGAAATCCAAACTTCCTTTCCTGGTGGATTTTCCCAGACCCACCCAAACTCTCCCTCGCATAGACTGAGAGCTGTTCTTCCAGGCATTAGAGCATCTTTGATGACTGGCTTAAAGCCTCTCCCTCACACCACGTCAGACATAGCCCGCTACTTGCATATACAAGGCACAATAAGCTGGCCTGAATACCAGGCATGTCAAAGCCAGGTCCTGTGGGCAGATAGAGAAAGCAGGGGCTAGTCACTCAACCAGTGGACCATCCCTGCTTTCATCAGTTATATGTACTAAGAATGGCTTTCACATATTTAAATGATTGGGGGATTACTTTAAAAATATAATATTTTGTCACACATGTAAGTTACACAAAATTTAAATTCCAGTGTCCCTGAAATGTAATGTAGTGATGCTCATGCATGGCCATATTGTCTGCAGTGCTATTCTGCTAACCTCAACCCCCCAAAAGTTTATAAGATGCTTGTGATTTGTTCTTTTACCAAAAAAGTTTGATAACCCTTATCACATTGCATACTAATGATAAAAGCACTAAATAAATGTTTGATTAATGATTACTAGACTCTAGATTCACCCCCAGCCCTTTTGAATCTATCCAGGTATTCCTAGTTGGAGGATTCCACTCACCCTAGTAACTAGCTTTGTTTTTCAAAATCTTTTCCAAGTGCTTTGCTCCTAGTGAGAATCCAAATCTGAAAATGATAAGTACTAATCTGTCCTAGGTGAGCATTTCCAAGTGTGCAGTTTCAGTTCCATGAACCTGGTTAGGAGTGTCATAAAAAGGGGGATTCCACACTAAATAAGTTAAATTTATGTTGATATCTACACTTGAACATGGTTTTTGCAACTTCTCAAGGTGGGGGCTGCACAGTGGCAGTACTCAAGGCTTACTCCTACCTCTAAGCTCAGGGTCACTCCTGGCGGGGCTTGGGGGACCATAAGGGATGCTAGGGATCAAACCCAATTGACCACATACAAGGCAAGCGTCGTAGCCACTGTACTATAGCCCAGACCCCTCAAAGCTTTTAAGATGCTTTATTCCCCCATAGAAGTCTAAGATATAAGGAATATTTGCCAAAGTATTTGGAATGTTTTGGGTTGAGAACTAGGATTTGGAACCAATTCATGAGAAAAGCTCTCCCAAGCACATTTTCACCAAGGCTGCACAAAGAGCTCATTATTTTGGGCCATGTTATCTGACCTGACCATGACCATCAGCTCTGAACTAGGGGACTGACAGGATGAGGTCTGCACAGGTTCTTCAGCTGACCCAGGCCCTTGCCTGCAGATCTCAGGATGTGGTTTTACACCCTTTAAAACCAGCTGAATCCAATACAGTGTTCAAAGCCAGCTTGCACTGACCTTGAAACTTCTTATACCCTAAATGTAATAATTTAACATGGGAAAGGACATGCTGCCTTACACCATGATTGTCTATAATTGCTCTCACTCCCCCCTGCTCCCCCCAGCCCCATAGAACCTTATAAGACACTAAAGGCCCCTGAAGGGGGAATCCCAGTTCCTGGAACAACCTTGGAGTTTTTCAGAGAACTCATGATATGCAATCAAAGAAGGTTATAGAAAGTTGAATTCCACTATGAGTTGGGGCCACTCTGCTCTGTCCCTGGAGCAGCCTCTGCATGCTGCCTGCTTAATAAATCCTACTTTTGTTTTCACCCCCACTCACTCTTGAATTCTTTCCAGTGTGAAATTTAGAACCCATGTGCTTAAGACTAGAGACTTCCACAGTCAGGATCTCATCTCCTTTCCCTGCACCTCCACCACAACTTGTCCGAAGAAACATGAATTACATGGTACCACCCTGCAGGGAGCACCTAAGGCTCCACTCCAGCATGACCACAGCCTAAAGACCCCATTACTGCTGCCCCTCAGGATAAGCTCTTGCTCCTCCTGCAAGGCTTCGCTCAGTTGGAACCATCTCATCAAAGTTCCCCAAGTTGAAATCACAATTACCCCTTTACCCCCGACTAGAACTCTCGATTTTTTTCACCCTGTTCTCCTTTCCCACTAACATTTCCCATTTGTTACCCCTCCCGTATTACATGGACACAAAGCTAATTGATAAAATAGTGGAAGGGGAATCAGTGACTACAATCATTTCTTTTTTCAATAGAACATTTTATCATGATTATTTTTAACACTTTCAACGTAAAAGTGTGATAAAAGTTAAGCTAGAATGAGAAGGAAATTCAAACAGTATTGTGGAAGTTATCTCTTATGTGCTGGGGACTTGATAAAGATTGTCATGTGTAATACTTAACCCCTTTTGCTTCTTTATTTTTAGTGGTGATGATATGCCTACATGCCAGGGTGGTATATCTGGCTAACCTATATTAGATATTAGCCCAAGAGGCTAACTTTTTAGCCAATACATATAGCACATAGCAGACAGTAATTTGTGATACCTAATGCCCAATGCTTATGGTCACAGAACTAGTAAATGTTGAGAAATAATTCAAAGTAATATTCCTAGTATAAAAGTCTTTTGTATATCCCTTTTATAAAGATCTGTCTTTTATAAAGATCAATGTCATAGCTAGTGTCTGGAATTCTATTCTTCCAGGTGTGTGGCAGTGAGGGAATGCAGATATGTGGAAAGTTAGTCTCAGAAGCTCAGGGAAATTTTTGAAATAAATGTTTGAAGCAAACTTGTACGTGGTCCAGGTGTGAGGAATGCCAGAGAATTGGCACTAGAGTCAAAACAAGGAGTGACAACACAGGCAAGAGTTTGTTCAACAGATTCCAATAAACAATGAGTTCAAGCTAAAGCTCAGGCTAGAAGCAAGCAAGCCAGTAGAGGCTGTAGAAGATGAATTAAACTCTCCTTTTTTGAGAAAGAAAGAAAAAAGAAAGAGAGAAAGAAAGAAAGAAAGAAAGAAAGAAAGAAAGAAAGGAAAGAAGAGAAAGAGAGAAAGAAAGAGAAAAGTGAACATGAAGAGGCAAGTACCCCGGAAAATTTGGTTCAGCACTAATAATTACACAGAGTTAAAGTTTCAATCTTACAACACAGAGACGACTGGGGCAAGGTGCTCGCCTTGCACGCAAGCGACTCTCCACTCTCATTTGAGCCCCAGCATGTCATGATCCCCCGAGCACTGCCAGGAGCCACCCCCAGAGCACAGAGCTGGGAGCAGCCATTGAGCATAGCTAGGTGTGGCCCAACACCAGCACTCAAAAAAAATTAAAATCCGAGATCCTTACCCTCTGATAAAGAAACTGGCTCTGGGGCTGGAGAGAGACTAAGTCAAGCACTTGCCTTGTACGCTACTGGCCAGGGTCCCATCCCCCGCACCACCTATGGTTCCCCCAAGTCCTACCAGGAATGACCCCTAAACATCACTGGGCATGACTGAAAAATTTTTTTAAAAAACTGAAAAAAAATTGCCCCTGTGGGTTATGAAATTAAATACAGAATGTAGACCAACAACACATACCCTGGTCAAGTTTTAGGCTTTTGTGGATAAGGAGGGAATTACTGAGACATTTGACAGCCAAACTCACCAGTCTCTGGACACCCTCAAGGAACCCACTATAAAGGCATTAAAGTTGCTTATTTGCTTGTTTGCGGGTTTTGGTCCATACCTGGTGGCTCATACTCTCTGCCTGGTGCTTCCCTTGCATATCACTGGCCACGGAGAGTTCCCTGAGTTCCACTGGGTAACTCAGTAGAAGTAACTCGACACAAGGATAACTTGAGGGGAGGGTACTGAGACACAGCAATGCAACTACTATTGAGAAAAATGAAAATACAATTAAAGGAAACAGTTGAACACGGAAGGGGTTGACGAGAATGAAGAAATGGCATATATGAAAGAACTGATTTTCCTTATAAGCCTAAGATTACAACTTGAATTTTTGTTATATTTTTTAATGAGTCACTCTGAGATACAGGTACAGACTTACAAACTTTCATGATTACGTTTCAGTCACACAGTGATCGAGTACCCATCCCTCCACCAGTGCCCATTCCCCACCATCAATGTTCCCAGTATCCCTCCCACCACTCGCATCCCATCCCCCACCCTACCCTCCCCCACCTCTGTGGCAGACACATTCCCTTTTACTCTCTCTCTCCTTTGGGTGTTATGGCTTGCGAAACAGGTAGTAAGTGGCCATCATGTTGGTCCAAAGTCTACTTTCAGCACGCATCTCCCATCCCGAGCAAGCCTTCCAACCATCATTCATTTAGTGGTCCCTTCTCTATCCCAGAGACTACAAAACCCAGCTCCCGGGGTTCTATTTCTTTCATCTTATTTCTCATTTTTACTTTTGGACAACCTGGTAGGCTACTGAATGTAACCTGCCCACATGGCAGAGTCTGGCAAACTCCCCGTGGCGTACCAATATGCCAAATACCAGTAACAATGATGGGTCTCATTCTCCTAGCCCTGAAAGAACCTTGAATATGGCACCTTTTAAAAAATCTCAGGGTTAGGACGAAGGAGACGTTACTGGGGGCTGCTAGAGGCAATCGACAAATAACAGGATGGTAGGGATCGTCGATTTGATACTATCATAGGCACTTGCTGGTTGATCTAAAGCTGATCAAGATGGGATTATTGGATATCTTCAACTAAACAATTGTCAGAAAGCAGCAAGATAACATTCTGTTACAGTGGGTTCTAATAACCATAGCGCTGTGTTTCATACAAGATTTTGCTTCAAATTCCAACTGTACCATATGTTAATTGCTTAAATTGGCTAGGTTACTTAATCTCTTTAAGTTTGTTTCTTCTTTCACAAAATTTTACTAAAATCTAGCTGTCCATAGCCTTTTAAAATAATAAGCTGTTCTAAGGAATAATGACTGCAGCAGTGATAGGCACTTGTGAGTTATGGAGTATGGGCTTCCTTGCTCATTCTTTCCTTTTAATTTTCCATCATTGGTATCCAAGAGTTGTGCTTGAGGTACAGAGACTCACATATTTATAGAATATTGCTTCTCTAAATAACATGTGTAGAATATAGAGTTTACGTAATTTTCTAGTACCTGAAAAATCCAGAACTTGAATATTTTCTAAGAATTGCTCCTTGTGTGTTTCTGGATTTTTTTGATTTCTAAAGCTACAGAGGCAATTTTTTACAAAGATATATTTTACTTTTGAAAATTCACGAGTAAAAATTCTGAATTAGTGTCATGTGAAATAAGTACCAACCTACTGAGCAGTATTAGAAGATATTTCTTTAAAAATTAAGTGAGGTAAAATAGCTTTCTTAAAAGAAATGTACTTAGAAAATGTGAGGAGAGAGGAAGAGAGAGATGTGTTCAAGAGAGAACACGGGCTTTTCTGCAGAGTATGCATCTCTTTGAGGCTAAGATGTGGGTCAATCTTCATAAGAATTAATGTGCTTCCAAAATCCCCTTAAACCTTAATGTAGATGCTGGAAATTAAGATGCTTTGTGTTTGTTCCATGGAGAAAATTTCTGTATTTTTTTTCTGTCTTTCATTTGTCTTTGTTTTGGGGTCATGCTCAGATTTACTCTTACTTCTGGTTCTGCACTTACTCCTGAGGACCATATTCTGGGGACCATATGGGCTGATTGAAACTGGGTTGACTTTAAGCAAGGCAGGTGCCTTCCTGCTGTTCTATCTCTCTGACTTTCATTATGTCTTATAATTTTTTTAAACTATAACGGCAGGAACAATAGTTCAGTGGATAGGGTGCTTGCTTTGTACATCTCTGCACTTCATACAATCCCCTGAGCACAGAGTTAGGAGTTCTGCCAGGTATGGCCAAAACAAAACACAACCAGCTAGTATTGTTGTACCCGGGTTTTGGGGTCACAGCGTGAACAACACAGTTAGAGAGACAGTAATGCAAGTGCAAAGGAGTTTTATTCCAGTTAACTGGGGTCAACTATCTCACCCACAAAGTGGTATCTTGATAGCAACCCAGACCTCCCAGTGCAAGCAGTTTAAATAGGTTCCAAGGTTGAGCAAGCGCTATGATAGCAGTGATCAAGCAACAGTTGTCAGCTACTAGTCAACATTTGATAACAGTCAGTTTGTTCTTGTTCCAAAAAATGGACATGGTAACAGTTAGCCAGTTTGTGGTTGTTCCAAAAGATGGACATAGTGACCCCTCATGACCAGTCAGATGTTCTAGCAGTTCCTTACCAGGAAACAGAAACTTAGGCCTAGTCAAAAGTTAATGTTAGCTGTGGCCTGTCATGGCTGCAGTCTGGCTGTAGGTCTGGATTTCAGGTATCTAACAGTATAAAACATAGTAAGACAATAAAAAATGACCAAAAGAAACAGAACTGAGTTTATGAAGAGCAAAACTGCGGGGGATAGGTAGGAGTGGCCTCTGGGTCATCAGTGGAGGGAGGGACATTCTCGTAGAGGGTGTGGTGTTGTAAAGCACTATGGTAAGACCCTCGTCAGTTTGGAGAATTAACCAAGGGATTTATGGCCCCTCTTGAAGAATATTGGTATGAGGAGAAGGCAGCATCCAAAATAAAATTATGAGATTATTTGAGGTAATAAGAGCAAGAGCCCTGAAACAGAAGTTGGGAGTCAGAAACATGCAGAACTGAAAGATAGATCCCCAGATTTGGATTTCTAGGGCATGTATAAAACTTCTCAATGATTCCCAGAAATTCCTTGGGAAATAAAACATGATTATGAATGGTCAACCTGAAATCAGTTTGGATATTAAGGGAAATATATCTCTATTTTGCAAGAGAAATCTGGATTACTGCATTATGTATATCTTGGTAGCTGGAAAGCTTTGAGCTACAAGTATTTTTGGTAAGAATTTCTCAAATGTGAGAGAGAGAGACAGAGACAAAGAGAGAGGAAGAGAAAGGAAGGTACATGGAGAGAGAGAGAGAGAGAGAGAGAGAGAGAGAGAGAGAGAGAAGAAAATGCCTGCCATAGAGGCAGGATGTGTGTGGGGGGTCTGAAACTGGGGACACTGGTGTTGGGAAATGTACACTGGTGAAGTGTTGGAACACTGTATGGCTGAAATCCAATTATGAACAATTTTGTAACTTTGTATCTCATGGTGATTCAATTAAATTTATTTTTAATTCTTCAAATAATTAGAAGCTATCAGGAAAGGGAGATCCATATTATAAACCCTTCCCCCCCCCCTTAATGGATTCTTGCTCTTTCTTTTCATCTTTATTATTGTAAAACTTCGTGTGTGTGTTAGTGTGTGTGTGTGTGTGTGTGTGTGTGTGTGTGTGTTGTAGGGATCTGGTTTGTATGTAAACTGGGATTTAGATATGGCCGGGCATGTGCAAGAACCAAAGGGCTGCCTGCTAGGAGTCTTCTCTGATGAGTGACTCAGGAGGCCCTGTAAGGATGGAGTCATTCACAAACCTGGACCCAATGAGCAACACAACAGGAGGGGATGATTAGCTCATCATATAATCACTTTGTCTCTTGGTTTGCCATTGGTTTGGCCTCCTCCGTGGATATGTGTCTAGGTCTTCTGGGGATAAATGTAAGAAAAACTGGGTAGATGGGGAGTTGCATTTAAGCACTGCATGGATGAGAGAATCACTAAGTTTTCTCATACAAATTTTAGATCTGTCTATTAGTAGACCCTCAGGATTCTGAACTTCCACCACCATGTCTATTGGGAAACGGTGGTACTTTGGGAGAGATTATCATTGGTGACTGGCAACAGTGTGAAGAAATAGCTGTGAAAAGCACTGATAGGAATGCCTGGCAAACACAGAAATATACAGAGGAAATAACAGTGTGTGAATATAGTTGTACATCCCCATGGTGAAAGGGGAAACTCCCAGCATGAAAAAAATAGCAAGACTTTCTCCCTGATTAAATTTCAGTCAATGTGCCCTAAGCTCTCTAGGCCTGAATTTTGGCAACCGTCTATAGAGAGCCTGCAATGCCCACTTGTGGAAAGAATCTTGTAAATCCATTCCACAAGTATCCCCATTTTTGACATCTGATATTCTTAGGCAGCTAATCAGATTCTTTCTTCTCCATCCTTGGATTCTGATCATCCTGTCCTGCTTTCAGTAAGATTCTGTCAAGTTTGGTTTATCAAGAACCCCCTCCCTCTCCTAGTTCTAATGTTTTTTTTTTCCTCTTTATTATTTTCCATCCACTGACTCCAAACTTTCTCCTTGGTGATGAATTCCCACTTGCCCATGTTATATTCTGAGTTGAGAGCAGTTCTATATTGAGGTCTCTTTTCCAACATACAATAGTTTCTGAATAAAATATGCTTTCACTTCGTTAATTTCCGTCTCCCTCTGACTTTCCTTAAGAGAAGTGATGCATAATTGAGTTTGGTATGTGTGGGTCTTAGTAGAAAGCAGCATTGAAGGTGATGGCACCCAGAATGTTATGCTCTGCTGGAGTCAGTAGTACCAGAAAAGCCATAAGAATACACTGAGTCATCTCACTTGCATGCAGTCTGTGAGCACTTATTAGACTCACATGATGAGTGTAGAACACTTGGAGAAGAAATATTTTTAGGGACTCAGAAACAGAGCCAAAGAAACTGAGCATATGTTTAATCTCATAGTTCATTGTATAAATAGCATATTGTTCAGTTTGAAATATTTATATTCTAATTCACAGTTATGAAAACCAAGGTTTAGGAAAAAATCACCTTGCAAAAGGATACATTTAAGTTAGAAATTCAAGTATTCTGATATATTCTCAATCTTTGTCCTACTACATTATAGTCGTCTGTTCCTCATTGAACTATTTTTCTTTTTTCATTTAATTTTTATGTAGGTTTTTAACACCAAAATATGTTTTTTATTTTATAATAATTTGGGGTTTGGAACCACACCCAGCAGTGCTCAGGTCTTACTCCTTGGTCTGTTAAAAAAAACAGGAATCACTCCTGGTGGGATTCAAGAGACCATCTGCAGAGACTGAATCCAGACTGACCATGTGCAAAGCAAGAACCTATTCTCTCTGGCCACCAAGCTCTGTTTTTGAAAAATAAATAATGACTGTTTTAATATATTACTAGTTTTTATGTCTGTCCATACCTCTTTGGAATTAATTCATGAAAGTTTTATATTTAATTTGTTCATTGTGATGTTTTGAGTTTTATTCATTAAAAGTATGTCACTCCTTTACTTGGAGAGAAATTTACTGAATTTAGAATTAAAATAGAATTTTGAAAAGTGGAAAATAAGAAAATGCATTGCTTCAATAAAAAGCAACAGTGGATTTGAAAGAAGCATTAAAAGTTTCTACGACTGTGTTTAAAAACTACCCTTGAAAAGGACATTAAGAAAGATGGTGTAGGGGTTGGAGCAATAGCACAGTGGGTAGGGCATTTGCCTTGCACGTGGCCAACCCAGGTTTGACTCCCAGCATTCCATATGGTCTCCTGAGCACCACCAGGCGTGATTCCTGAGTGCAGATCCAGGAGTAACCCCTGTGCATCTCCCGGTGTGACCCAAAAAGAGAAAAAAAGATGGTGTAATATAGTTGCACAGAGTCAAAATTATGGGACTTGCCAGGTTCGTCCAGAAAGTTAGAGTAGGTATATAATTCAATCCACAAACAGAGGCAGCCAAAACTAAGAACTGGAACATTGCCAGGAGCTGAGGAGGAAGAAACTAGAGAAGAAAGCGGTAAAGTGAACAAGAGGCAAGAACATAGGCAGCTGTTCCTAGGGCTGTCTTCATTGCTTCTGGATCGGGTCACCTTAGTATGATAATTATCTCATGTAATTCTCTAAGCAAGAGCTCACTACAATCTCTTATAGGCTATTTCTACATTGATATCACACTCTTATCTATATTCTGCACCTGAAAATCTTGTGGAAGATAAAAATAATATGGGTTTCAGAGCCTTAAAGATAGCGGCCAACCTGGGTTCATGTGACACCACATATGGTCCTGAATCCTCCAGAAGGGTTCATTGGGTACAGAGTCAGGAGTGAGCCCTGAGCACTGACAGGTGTGGCCCCCACGTGGCTTCTCATTATAGATCACAACTATTTTGGGGGTCTATTTCTTAGGATCTATGATGATCCATGTTTCACAGCCATCAACTAGTTATGGAGACAGCCAAGCAGAACCTGTAATGTGCAAGCAGGCATCTAGTTTATTGGTTTAGGAGTGAGATTCCAGGCAGAATAAGAAGCTTTAAGTTTTTGAACCTTCTTTAAGCATTTGAGCCACTATTAAAATCTCAAAACTAAGGAAAAATGGTGGGAACAGATTTAGTTTTTTAATGATCAGAAAAAGGATATGTGACATTATCAGGATTGCTATATATGATTCATTATTCAAGGACTCAAATGGTACCTTGGTATTTAAGGATATAGCGATAGCACAGCGGTAAGGTGTTCGCCTTACAAGCGGCCAAAATGGCCGACCCGAGTTCGATTCCTCCCCCCCTCTCGGAGAGCCCGGCAAGCTACCGAGAGTATTCGATATGCCAGACACAGTAACAACAAAGTCTCCAATGG
>JAOXYA010105208.1:0-10768 GCA_028565675.1 Sorex palustris | reverse complement strand
TCTGTCTGTCTGTCTGTCTCTCTCTCTCTCTCTCTCTCTCTCTCTCACACACACACACACACACACACACACACACAACCCTCTTCTCTCTCCTCTTGCTCTCTCTTTGCTCTCTCGAGAGAAAAGATGGGCAGTGGTGGATTTAGGTCACCCAGCTCCGCACAGACGTACGCAGTCCTCCCTCAGGCAGCGGAGGGCCTTGGGGACGCCTCCCCTTCCGAGGACCCTATAGCCACCCCCCTGGCCCCGCCTCGCCCTGGACCACACACAGTTCGATGGATGCTGCAGCCCGGGAGGGGGCGGGGTCGGGAGGCGCCCCCTACGCGGATTGGGTGCGACTGCGTCGGGCACCGCGCGATTGGCGGCCCCGGAGGAGGGGCGGAGCCTGGCGCCTGCTGCTGCGCGGTGGGCCGGCGGGTGGGCTGGAATCGCGGCTGGCCAGAGCCGAGGAAGCTGCTGCCACCCACCGGGGCGATGGCCGAGGGGAACTCGGGACTCCGCCAGGTAGGTGCGGCCCCAGGAGAGGAGAAGCGAGGGGAGGGTGGCGGGCCGGTCACCCCCCGCGTGCCGCGCGGACACACCCCCCCATCCGAGCTGAGCAGGGCTCTCCAGGGGGCGGGGACCTGCACTGCTGCCCGTGCGGCCGGCCACAGCGCCAAGGCCAGCCCGGCCGGCCGGCAGACCCGGGGCATCCTCAGTTTCCTCCCCTGGCAAACGGAGAGGATCATCCAGGCTGTTCTTTCCTCGCGCTCGGGGGAGGCCAGCAGTGTCCACTGCTCCGGACCCTCTCTGCCCCAGCCTGGAGGCAGGCGGCAGACACCAGCGGACACGATGGTGAAGGACGGCAGGCACCCCGTGCCCTGCATCTGGGTGGGAGGGTGCTGTGCCCATCCTCAGCAGTCAGTCACAGCAGCGGTTGCAAGCCAGAAAGCGAAAGCTCCCATTTCCCAGATGAGAGGTGCGGGACAGTTAAGGGACTTCTCGGGTCACCCAGCAGGAGAGACAGTGTTGGGCCAGGTTTGGCTGCCGACGGCAGTCTCTGGCTCCTGGGCGTAACTTTCAACTCTTTGCGGGGAGCTGCCCTCAGGCCCGTGAGGTGGGTGCCAGCATATTCCGTCTGGCCCTGGAGGCGACGGAGGCAGAGAGCGATGGGGGGGGGAGAGTGGAGTGGGGCTCCCCCCCAGATCTTCGCCCTTTGGGGCGCTCCTGGCTGCTCATGCTTCCTGCCCACAGGTCCTAGCCCCGTCCTCCCCAGAGGCTGGGGACTTTGTGTCCGTCTGGACTTCCCCCGGCTGCCACCGCAAAAGCCTCCTCTGGTGGCTGCGACACAGGAAGCCGTCCCACGGTCTGCTAGAGATCGGCCCGGGCCATGAGCTGCACCAGCTCACAAGCATGATGCAGGCAGGGCTGTGGGCCGCCTCTCAGGCATCCTTGGACCAGCCCCCCGCAGTAAGTGGCCGTCGCGTCCCCTGTGCCGTCTCGCTGATGCAGCCTGGGGGCTGGTGAGGTGGTAGGGAAACTAAGGCCAGGCTGGGAAAAGGGCCAAGGGGAAGCCCCTGGTTGGTGGTACAAGGAAGCCCCACCCACCCTATGTCCCCATGAGGGCTTCTGCCTTTCTCTGGGCCTCAGTATTCCCATCTCTATGATGGGTGCAAAGGATGACACTTCTTGGTCTCTTCTGCCGCTGCTGCCATGTACGGTTGAGAGCCCCCCCCAAAAAAAACAGCCCCCTGCACACCCAGCCCCTCCTCCTGGGACCTGGGGCTGGGGCCAGGCTGGCTCAGCAGGTCAGCCAGCTGCAGCCTCAGCAGTTGGGTGGAGCTGCTGTGCAAGCATTTGTTCTGTGTTTTGTGTGTGTGTGTGTGTGTGTGTGTGTGTGGGTGCGTGCGTGTGGGTGTGTGTGTGCACGCACACAACGTGGACACCCCGTGACCACTCTCCAGGGGAAAACCACTCCTCCATGGAGGAGCCCAGAGGGCCCTTCTAAGTTGTATTGGGTGCTGGGACCCCACTGCCACCCCCAGGGCTCCCTCATGCTCAGCCTGGCCTCGGGGTCCTGCAGGCTGAACTGGCCCTCTTTCCCGCCGGCTCCTATTGTGGGGTACCCCGCCCCCCCCCCATACTCAGACTTCTGCTGGGAGGCCACCTCCCCGGGAAGCCTTCTCCCAGCCTGAGTATCCCAGGCAAGGCCCAGCCCCTTGCTCGGGGCCGACATCAGCCTCACTGGGGCAACCTGGGGTCTGGATGCCCAGGCCAGGCTGCAACCCAGAGCCAGTGTCAGGGGCCCTGTTCTGGATGAGACACCCGCCCCGCCCCCCACCCACCCACCAGGACCTGGGATGGCGGGCTGCCCCTCGGCCCAGCTCAGTCACACTTACCAGAGAAATGGAACCATGGGAAGGGAAGGTGTGGGGTGTGCAGACCGGGTTGCTGCAAGGGGCCTGAGCACTGCCACCCGCCTCCGCAGGGGCCGCCCACCGAGAAGGATTTCTCCGAGGTCCTGACCCAGACTCATAAGGTAGGAGACCCAGACTCGAGCCTCAGAGGTCCTTGTGCTGTCCTCCTGCCTGGGGACACTCTCCGCCTGGTCTGGCAGGAAGGACGGTGAGCCCAAGCCTCCTGTACCCCCACACACAGCTGCTCCCCACAGACACTGGGGGCCTCTTTCCCTCCCCTGCAGGGCTTTGAGCTGGACACACTGGCCGGCCCGGCCTTCGCCTGGCTGCGCCACTCCTTGGGCCTGGCCGAGGAAGACTACCAGGACGCCCTGGGCCCCGGAGGCCCCTACCTGCAGTTTTTCAGCTCTTCCAAGAGCAAGTCCATCTTCTTCCTGTCGTGAGCTGGCAGGGTGGGAGTGTGTGTGTGGGGGGGGGTCCTGAGGTGGGAGAGACCCATGCCCGGGAGGATGGGGGGGAGGGGCGGGGCAGATCCGGGATGGCGAGGCTGCTCCGCCCCGCCTGATTAGGGACCTGTCCCTCTCGCGCCCCCCCACCACCTCACCTCCCAGCCACGACCGGCGCTTCTTCCTGAAGACCCAGCAGCGCCGGGAGGTGCAGGTGCTGCTCACGCACCTGCCCCGCTACGTGCAGCACCTGCAGAGTCACCCCTATACGCTGCTGGCGCGGCTGCTGGGTACGCCCGGCCCGGGGGCCAGTCTGCGGGGTCGGAACGGGGGGCGGGGGCAGAGAGGAGAGAGCGCGCGAAGAGGGGGCGGACCGGATGGAGAGGGGGCAAGGGGACACCCGGGCGAACGAGTGGAGAGCGCTGGCCCGTGGCAAGGGTCGGTGGAGGCGGAGAACAGCGTAGGGGCGTGGCCGCAAGCATGTGGGCGTGGCCGCGAGCGCGTGGGCGTGGTCTTAAGCGTGTGGGCGCGGCTTACGAATATGTGGGCGTGGCCTAGGTGGGGGGTCGGTGTGCGCTCTGTGGGCGTGGCCTCCAGAAGGCCCGCCCCTCTGCTAGGACGTGGATCCCCCGAAAGGAAAGGACCGAGGGCGTGTCCGGGGGGCGGGGGATACTCCAGGGTTTGCGAGAGGAGGGGGGTGCAGGCTGGAGCGGGGACCCGGGCGTGGGTGGCCTCACCTGGCCCCTTCTCCCCCTGCAGGAGTGCACAGTCTGCGGGTGGCCCAGGGAAAGAAGGTGGGGCGCGGGGCCGGAGGAGGCGGCAGGGGTGGGGGTCGCCCCGGCCCCGCCTCCCCTCACCCTCGCCCCCGCCCCCAGGAGTACTTCGTGGTCATGCAGAGCATCTTCTACGCCGCCGGCCGCCGCCTCCTGGAGCTGTGAGCGGGTCCCACCCGGAATGCGTCACCCAGGCACCCACTCCCCCCTGCGTTAGATGGGGAAACTAAGGCCCGGGGAGAGAAGGGACACTGGCGAGATGAGATCGCCCGTGGACGGGAGACAGGAACACCGCACCAGCACCTCAGGAGGGGGCTGAAGGGGGCTGGAGGGATAGCACAGAGGTGAGGGCGTTTGCCTTGCACGCGGCCCACCCGGGTTCGATTCCCAGCATCCCATAGGGTCCGCTGAGCTACCGCCAGGGGTAATTCCTGAGCTCAGGGCCCGGAGTAACCCCTGTGCATTGCCGGGTGTGACCCAAAAAGCAAAAAAAGAGGGGGCTGCGTCTGGGAGGGAAAGTGCCGCGCCCCAAGCCCCACTGCCTCCCAGACTCCACTCTGCCTGCGAGCTCCCCATTAGTGCTCCCACACACAGGGCCATGGGGTGCGATAGCACAGCGGGGAGGGCGTTTGCCTTGCACGCGGCCAGCCTGGGTTCCATCCCTGGCATTCCATACGGTCCCCCAAGCACTGCCAGGAGTAATTCCTGAGTGCAGAGCCAGGAGTAACCCCTGGGCATCACCAGGTGTGACCCAAAAAGAAAAAAAAAGTGACTCTCCGGGCCTTTCCTTCACCTCTGACCTAGGGACAGACAGAGCTGAGGACCTAAACATTGGCCCAGAGGAAGCTGGGGTGTTGCTTTGTTTTGTTTTGTTCACGGGGTCAGGGATTAAGCCCAGGGCTCCTACTTCCAATCTTGCCACCGAGCCACATCCCATCTTCTTGTCACTTACTGACCTGATGACTTTCCCTGTGCAGAGCTAAACCCTGTCACCCCTCAGGTATGACATCAAGGGCTGCGAGGTGGACCGGTGGGTGGAACCAGTCTCTGAGGGCGGTTCCATCATGGTGCTGAAGGACCTCAACTTCCAGGGCAAGACCATCCACCTGGGTGAGCCACCGGGGCAGTGTCTCCCCGCTCTGCCTCCTGTCAGGGTGCAGCTCAGAAGGGGCTCCCAACTGAGCCCTTAAGAGTCAAGATTCCAGGGCTGGAGTGGTAGCACAGCGGGTAGGGTGTTTGCCTTGCATGCAACTGACCCGGGTTCGATTCCCAGCATCCCATATGGTCCCCAAGTGCCACCAGGAGTATTTCCTGAGTGCATGAGCCAGGAGTAATCCCTATGCATCGCCAGGTATGATCCAAAAAGAAAAAGAAAAAGTCAGGATTCGAGAGCCAGGCAGATCCAGGTTCAAATCCTGACTCCATAATGTACCAGCTGGAACACCAAAGCCCATTCCAGATCTGCCGAGGTGGCTGCAAGTAGACCCCTAGGGGGTGCCCTCAGAGTGGGGTACTGATGTCCCACAGGGCCCCAGCGGACCTGGCTTCTCTACCAGATGGAACTGGACACGGCCTTCCTCCGGGAGCTAAATGTGATGGACTACAGCCTCCTGCTGGCCTTCCACCAGCACCAGGATGGCGAGAGGCCCCAGGCCGGCAGCCTCCTCCAGACCTCCTCGACCAGGTGGGCCCACCGGGCAGGAGGGCAGCAGCTGGGATACGGGTCTGGGAAACGTGGCGGGCGGAGCCCAGAGACCAGCGCTGGATGGATGGATGGATGGATGGATGGATGGATGGATGGATGAGTGTGTGCATCTGCACATACTTGTGTGGGGTACCTGTGAGCCTGTATTCACATGTATGTAAGTGTCCACATCTGACACATGTGGACACCTCCATGCATGCATATGTAGTTTGTGTGTGCCCCTATGGGTACATGTGTGTCTCTCTGCAGATAGGCACAGATACATGTGTGTGCACATATATCTGTCTTCATGTGTGCTTGCACACGTGTCTGTATGCACAAGTGTGTGTACATGTCTCTGTGTACCTGTGGGGGTGTGCAAGGGGCATAAGTGTGCACATGTGTATCTGTGTCATGTGTCGTGGGAGAACAGGCATGTGTGTGTGTGCACATGTGTGTCTGTGTCATGTGGGGGTGGGAGAACAGGCACGTGCATGTGTGTGCACAGGTGTGTCTGTCATGTGGAGTAGGCGCACAGGCACATGCGTACATGCATGTGGGAGTGGGAAGTCTGCCACAGGGACACCGGCCCCAGGGCCACAGCAGGGGAAGGACCAGCCGGATCGGGGCTTTGGGGTGAGCTGAGAATCTGGCCGTGTTCAGGAGCAGGCCAGAGCCACGCAGGCTGCAGGCAGGACTGGAGCCCTGGCCCTAGACACTGGAGCCCCATCTCAGGCCCTGAGTCATCCCGGCACCTTCGGCAGGTGCTCCCCTCCTTGGCAGCAGCTCTCACTGCCTACGGGCTGGCCAGGGGCCTGACCTGGGGCAGCAGCTCCTACTCATCTTTAAATTTTACTTCACGGAGCTGGAGTGTTAGCACAGCAGGTAGGCTGACCCGGGTTCGATTCCCAGTGTCCCATATGGTCCCCTGAGCACCGCCAGGAATAATTCCTGAGTGCAGAGCCAGGAGTAACCCCTGTGCACCACCAGGTGTGACCCAAAATAAATAAATAAATTTTACTTCACTTGGACGGGTCTCCCAAGTGGCGCTGAAGAGGCCAAGGGCTTCCACCGGCTGCTCTCAGCCCTCTCGGCAGGCACTTGGGTCCAACTTTATGCCGCTAGTCAGCCCTGTCAGTCCAGGGACAGCTCAGGCCACCCTGTTGGTGCTCAGAAACCTCCAAGATTACAAGCGGTGGTGCTCCGGGAGCCACATGGTGTCGGGTGAGCACCTTAACCCTGCCTCCTTCCTGTTCCTCCTACCCGTTTTAGGGATGAGAAAGTAGAGGCTCAGAGAGGTGAAGTGACTTTGCGGAATGACTTCTGGGATTCCTGTCAGCACTTGGTCACTTGGATCCCTGCCTTCCAGGGCCCACCTCCACGGTTGCAGTTACCCTGGGGGTTAAGATGGGCACTTGAAGGAGAAGAGCCCATTGATGCCCTGAGCAGACAAGTGGAGAGAGCTAGCCGCCATGAGGGGCTGTGCCCGACGTGGCCCGGTGGTCCTGGTAATTGCTAGCATCTCAGGGCCCACCGCATCCTGGGGTTTTCACAGTGAACTGCCTGCCTGGTGGGCTTGGCCCGCCAAAAAAGTGACAACATTCCTCAGACTGTGTCCTTGAAATGTGGCACTGCCCCTAACCACTCGCTAGTCTGAGCACATCCTGACCACGGTGGAGGGTAGAAAGTCTGGCGCGGAATACAGTCCCTCAATCTGTCCCTTTAAGCTCGATCAACCTCTCTTTAGCCTCACCCCCAGCTGGCATTAGGCCCTTTTTGTGATGTTGTGCCAAGAAGTCACTGTGTCCTGGCACAATGTCCCAGAAAGGTCTAAATTGGCATGTAATGGCTGTTCTGTAGAAGCGTTGCCATGCTGACCAGTGCTGCTAGCCTACTACGTCTCAGCCGCCCTCCTCCCGGTTCCCAGCCCCTTCATATTATCCAGGTTAACAGGGACAGACGGGCACCTCTGAGGGTGCCAGTGGCCGGCACACAGACTCAGGCCACCGGGTTTCAATTGGCTGGTGCATTGGCGAGGCCTGTCTCTGATTGGCTTATTCCCAAGATTCCATTTCCAGGAAAAGGGAAGTTAAACCTGCTTCTGGCTGGGTGGAGGGCCCAGCCCAGCGCACCTCCTGATTCAGAATTCAGTTTGAGGGGGCTGGAGCGATAGCACAGTGGGTAGGGCGCTTGCCTTGCACGCGGCTGACCTGGGTTCGACTCCCAACATCCCATATGGTCGATGCTTTATCCACACAAGTAATTATACACTGCGTACTAGTCTCAATGAAAGAAGTGCCAAGGGACTAAAAAGATAATCACTGTCACTGTCACTGTCCTCCCGTTGTTCATCGATTTGCTCAAGCGGGCCCAGTAACATTGTGAGACTTGTTACTGTGTTTGGGAAATCAAATACGTCACGGGTAGCTTGCCAGGCTTTGCTGTGCGGGCGAGACACTCTCGGTAGCTTGCCGGGCTCTCCGAGAGGGGCGGAGGAATCGAACCCGGGTCAGCTGCATGTGAGGCGAACGCCCTACTGCTGTGCTATCGCTCCAGCCCAGAGAGATAATACAGGGGTGAAAGGGGAATTCTATCCCAGAGGTTCTGCCTGGGGATCCCCCCAGCACCGCCAGAAGTGAACCCTGAGCTCTGCTGCCCCCCCTTCTCCCATGGAAAAAATAACAAGGAACAGGTAAAAAAGAAAAAAATGTTAACACTGTGTCGCAGTGTAGGGTCTGCATCTCAGAACAAAACTGATGAGCGAGTTCACGTTTTTTTTTCATACTGTCTGGAAAAGTCAGTGGCCATCCAGCGGGCCACACTGTGAAGGGTCCAGTGGTCACTGGGACTTACGGCTTTAGGTCGGTTGTGGGTCTGACACCAACCCTCGGGGCCTGGGCCTACTTGCAGGGTCCAATCATGGGGGTCTTCCTGGAGAAGGGGCTAGTCTCACCCTCTTGTTGCGCCCCCCCACCCCCCAGATTTGTGCAAGGAACACAGAACCTGGAGGAGGTGGCAGCGCAGAATTACCGTTTGCTCTCCGGTCGCCCCCACGCCCCCAACATTTTGGACGGGCCGGAGCAACGCTACTTCCTGGGCCTAGTGGATCTTGCCACCGTATACGGGCTCCGCAGGCGGCTGGAGTATCTATGGAAGTTGCTGTGGTACTCGGGACGGAATTTCTCCACCGTCAATCCGACTCGCTATGCCCGTCGTCTCTGCCAGTGGGTGGAGGCGCACTCGGACTGACCCCAGCCCCGCTCAGTTCTCCGCGTCGGGACAATGGGCGCGCGCAGACTCCAGACTGCAGTTCCTGGCTCCGGCCTCCAGAGGGCAGCGCCCGCCAACGAACACCAGCAACACGGCCAAGCTTGCCGATGACGCTATGCTGGGCACGATGCCAGCCTCCTTTACATGAGCTCATTTTATGCTCCGGGAAATCTCTTATTCTCTTTTCCAGGCAATGAAATGGAAGTTCAGGGGGTGAACGGACTGAGTGCCATCGATCAGCAATAAATGCTGGAACCAGGACCCAAACTTCACCTATTATTATTATTACTATTATTATTATTATTATTTGCATTCTGGGTCACACCCAGCGATGCTCAGGGGTTACTCCTAGCTCTGAACTCAGGAATTACTCCTGGCGGTGCTGGGGGACACCATATGGGATGCCAAGGATTGAACCCGGGTTGGCCGCGTGCAAGGCAAACACCCTACCCTATACTATCGCTCGGGGCCCCAAACTTCACCTTTTACACCAAGCCTAGATCTCACCCATTCTGCCGGCTGACCCTGACTTGAGGCTCTGGGGGTGGGGGAGGCTGAAGACTCCAGCCCCCCTTATCATTCAGACGGGGAAACTAAGGGCCAAAGATGTTAAAAGGTGCCCAACCCCTCACTCACACAGGCCCCATTGGCCTAATTTTTGCCTCCCACATTTTTGCTCTTGTAGGGATGCAAATGGGAGAATGGCGGGGGGGGGCACTGAGGAGTCTGCATGCCTGGGAGGCCACAGGTTGGGGTCCACTACTGAGTAAGCTCTGTCTTCATTGGCCATCATCACTTTACCCATCAGTGAAGTGGTCAGAAGCAGAGAGCAAAGTGCTTCTAGGCTCTTGGTCACTCCTTCTCCCGGGAAGTCCAGCTGACCTCTGAGCCCAGCAAGGGTCCCCAGGGTCCAGTATAGCTCTGAGGCTGGGCTAGGTGACCCGGGCAAGGTGCTGACCCTCTCTGGGCCTCAGCAGTCTGCGCTGTAACACGGTCAGGATGAAAGCGAACCTCGTTCACTCATTTAATATTGATTGGGCAGCTGCTCTGGGGGCAGGGCTGCCTGGCGGGGACCTGGGCTGGGGCACGGAGCACCGATGCTGCCGCCCAACGCCCTTTAGGGGGAGACGGCGGCAGAGGTGGCCTGGCCCACGCAAGCCTGGAGGAGATTGGGGCCCGTGTAAATCCTTGGTGATTTGCTTTGGGAGGGGACCCTGGCCTTCCAGTGGAGACCCGAGGCACTGGGCACCCTCCTGGAGCAGAGGTTTCTGAATGAACCGTCCTGGGGGTGGAGCTGGACTACAGCGGGGAGGGCATTGTCCCTGCACGTGCCTGGCCTGGGTTCGATCCCTGGCACCCCATATATTCCCCTAAGAACTGCCAGGAGTGATACCTAAGTATAGACCCAGGAGTAAGCCCTTAGCACACTGGCCAAGAAACACATAAAATAAGGCAGTCTGGGGGGGGGGGGGCGTGGAGCGATAATACAGGGATTGAGGCATTTACTTTGCCTGCAGCCAATCCCAGTTCAATCCTCAGCACCAGCACTGCATAGGGTCCCCCTGAACACTGCAGGAGGGACCCCTACGCGCAGAGCCAAGAGCAAGCCCTGAGCACAGCTAGGGGTGGCCCAAACACGTCCTTGGGATAAAATAAGGCAATCTGGCACTTGGGAGGAAGAAATGTCACAGGACCCCTATGCAGTTCAGATGGGCACAGTCACCTTTGCATGTGTGAGGCCCTGGGTTTGATCCCCCGCAACAACACCAACACAACAGCCCACATTGCACATGGCGGGGGCTGGAGCAATAGCACAGCAGTTAGGACATTTGCCTTGCACGCAGCTGACCCAGGTTCGATTCCCAGCATCCCATATGGTCCACCGAGCACTGCCAGGAGTAATTCCTAAGTGCATGAGCCAGGAATAACCCCCTGTGCAATGCCAGGTGTGACCCAGAAAGCAAAAAGAAAGAAAGAAAGAAAGAAAGAAAGAAAGAAAGAAAGAAAGAAAGAGAAAATCACATTGCATATGGATGGTGCTGAGACAAGGGGGGGCAGCATGGTGGTCAGGGGGCCATGTGGACCCCAGCACGGGACGCAGGGAGTCCGTGGGAAAACAGCTTAGCTGTACACAACAGTCAAGTCCTGTTGACCCCCAGGGAAAATGAAGACCCTTGGCTGGGAGAAGGCTAGAAAACA
>JAOXYA010105192.1:0-10768 GCA_028565675.1 Sorex palustris | reverse complement strand
CAATGATGGGTCTCATTCTCCTAACCCTGAAAGAGCCTTGAATGTGGCACTTTTTAAAAAAATCTCAGGGCTAGGACAAAGGAGACATTACTGGGGCCTGCTCGAGGCAATCGACGAACAACAGGATGGCCGTGATTGTCATGATCATGATCATGACACAAAAGACACTTCCTCATGCCCTGATTTTATAGAGGCATAACCATTTAGTAATTTTGTTGGTGTGGGGGGGAGGAAACTCAATGTCTTGTTTTTCTTTTTTGGGTCACACCCGGCGATGTTCAGGGGTTACTTCTGGCTCTGCACTCAGGAACTGAGTGAACTGAGCCTGAAGTAACCCTGAGTTACTTCAGGCTCTGCACTTCCAGCGGTGCTCAGGAACCATATGGGATGCTGGGAATCGAACCTGGGTTGACCACGTGCAAGGCAAACGCCCTACTCATTGTGATATCGTTCCAGCCCTCAATGTCTTTTTTCTAGGTAGAGAATGACTTGAGATATATAGCAAATCTATAGATGTTCATCATACTCCTATACTCCTTCCCGCTTTCTGATTTTTCTAATTTGGGAACAGTGTTGATCTGTGCATTTTTTATTAAGTATAAAGTGTGGTTTCAGAGAAATTGCCAAAGACAAGAGGTGCAGATAGGAATGAAAATAGGAGGGAGACAAGAAAGAAGGGCTGAAGGATACAGAGGAGAAATTTCCACTTTATGAAATGGAACTCATTAGGGGAAGTGGGAATATTTGGCAAGAAATAGAAAATAGAATAAAGTATCACAAAGTGATACTTTTTTTAAGAGTAGCCACTTTATTTTATCTATCTATTTATTTATTTATTTATGCTTTCTGGGTCACACCCAGTGATGCTCAGGGGCTATTCCTGGCTCATGCACTCAGGAATTATTCCTGACGGTGCTGGGGGACCATATGGGATGCTGGGAATCGAACACGGGTCAGCCACGTGCAAGGCAAACGCCCTACCCTACCCGCTGTGCCCTAGGTTATCTTTTCTGATTCATCTTTGTGTGTGAGTGGTGTGTGTGTGTGTGTGTACAAGTATATATGGGAACTGATTTCAAGTCCCCCCCTCCTAATAGCCCCAAGATTGAGGTATTCCCATGGGTAAAACAAATTTAGGGTAGTTTATCTTTACACAATCAGGGCAGCAAACGACCAATCACCCAGACAAGAATAGAATTTTAAACGATCTTGACTTGTCACTATATTTCCAACAGGCTAGGGAAATATCTGTCTCTGTTCTCAATGTTCCTGTTAATTATTTTTAGCTTTATATTTATGCTTCTGGGGCCGTCTCCAGCAGTGTTCATAGCTTACTCCCGGTTCTGAACTCAGGGATCACTTCTGACGGGCTCAGAGAACCCCGTAGCATGTCAGGAATTGAATGGGCAAGCACTTTACCTGCTGGATGTACCTGCTAATTTTGCTTTGGGACCACATCTGGCAATGCTCAAATGTAATTACTCTTGGCTCTGCACTCAGAAATTACTCCTGTCGGTGCTCAGGGGATGATATGGGATGCAGAGATTAAACACAGGTCAGCCGTGACTAGACAAATCCCCTAAACATTGTCCTATCTCTTTGGCCCCACACCTGTTAATTTTTTGAGGTACCTGCTGATTAAGAACCCTTAATGTACTAGTAGTGGCTCAAGTGTCCGGAGTCAGGGAACGAGAGGAATGGGAAGAAGAAATTGCATCCAATAAATAACCAGTTCATCCCTTATTCAGGGCTGTCAAGGCTAGAGTGTAGGATAAACAGGACACAGCATCCATCTGTATCATGCTTTGCAGCTGACCCTGCTGGACAGAGGTCAAGGGTGCCAATACAATTACTTTTACTATGGTAGATCGCCACATGAGGAGTGTATGTGTGTCATTTCAGTACGTGACATATTGCTGGCTAGTATCTCTGCTGGATCACAGTGCAAAAGATATATCTTATTCTGAAACTTAGTAAAATAGCTAGTTTTATTTTTTTGCAACAAAGAAATGAAGTGTGTTTTTTTTCTATTTGGGCCACACCCAGTGGTGCACAGGGGCTACTCTGGCTCAAGCACTCGGGAATTACCCTGGCAGAGCTCGGGGAACCCTATGGGATGCTGGGAATCGAACCTGGGTCAGCGGTATGCAAGGCAAACGCCCTACCTGCTTTGCTATTGCTCCAGCCCAGACAGCAAGTGTTTTAAAAGATTCCCAACTGCCCATGAGCAAAGTTCTCTAAACAAAGAGCACAGCACAGCAACAGTGCCAGGCTGCATAGACCAGCTACCCAGGCGGTTGCTGACATTGGCTGGATGCTCCAAGGGCCCCAGACACTGACTCTTAGGGTTCAACTCATGGAACTCATGGAACTGAAGAACATTCTACCATCCTCAATAACATGATGGTCCTTGAGAGTTTGATGCTAAGACCCACTCAGACCAATGCTATCACTTTCCTTTTTATCAGTAATCTAGAAACAGACAGGCAAATGGCCTGGGGCTAAGCCTGGGGGAGTTGGACTTCCATTGCTTAAGCAACCAACTTACACCTCAGACCTCACTGAGTAACAGATACCTAATGTGCAGCCTTGTAATCAGTGTGCAAAAATACTTTATTAGGGACTGGAATGATAGCACAGCAGGTAGGGTGTTTGCCTTGCACGTGGCCAACCCGGGATCGATTCCCAGAATCCCATATGGTCCGCTGAGCACCGCCATAGCCAGGTTGATGCCTGTATATCACCGGGTGTGACCCAAAATAAAAAATATGCTTTATTAGGAACTTCACAAGAATACATTATTATAAACATCTAAGACGTAGATTGTTCATAATTATCTTGCTATAGAAAGAAACACATAGCATGAAGACTGACATTCCAGTGGGATCTTACTGTGATATAAGTGTATCAGATCCATAAATATACACAAGGTTATATATGTCAGTTTTAGACCGGTTAAAAATAAGTCCAATCACAAAAGTTGAAGCGGGGGCAATAAGGAATAACAGGTATAAAATAAAACAAAATATCAAATAAGACAATTGCTACTAAATAAGTTTATAATACACACAGAATTCAAGAAGACTCACTGATAATACATCACAAAAAATGTAAACATTAAACATTAAACATTCCTACAATAATCTTTGTATTTGTTTATGAGCTATATGCAGTGTCACCAAGTGGATGAAAAATACCTCATTACACCCCCCCCCCGGAATATGGACAATCAAAGGCAAGAATAAAAACCCATACTCCAGTAAACAAAATAACTCTCACAAATATTAACAATAGAATAAAATACTCTATGGGGTCTTAAAGCAATAAGGTATTTGCAACGTAAAACTCTAGAATTTCCTGTTGCTCCAATAAATGACATTCATTATTTTAATTTGAATCAGTGAGAAAAGAGAGTGTGGGATGCATGCTTCACGAACTGCTCTCCTAGATAATATTTACCTCTATTGCTTCATATCTCCTAAATAAAAACAGAAGTCACTCAAGTATACACAGTCTTAAAAAGAAACTCATTTCAGCACAAATTCCTGATCACAAAGGATACTATTTCCTGTTTGTTTGTTTTGTTTTGTTTTTTAGCTTTTTGGATCACACCTGGAAATGCTCAGGGGTCACTCCAGGCTCTGTACTCAGGAATTCCTTCTGGCGGTGCTCGGGGACCATATGGGATGTTGGGAATCGAAGCGGGGTTGGCTGCGTGCAAGGCAAACACCATACCTGCTGAGGACACTATTTTCTGATTACACTTTGTGGCAAAAATCCTCAGACGTGTTCTAAATATTACTACCTGCTTTGCCTTTGCCCAGACCCCAAAAACTTGGGGCAAAGTTTACCAAAAAAGTAAACCGCCAAAGTTAGGTATGTGGGAGACACACTCACAAACCACCTCCGGCTCAGATATATAATTGGAGGTATGGCCTTTCTGGTTCCTGATCGTACTGCTTAACAACCATGATCCCAGAGACTCAGAAACGAATCTCGGAACCCAAAGGCTTTTGGCAGAAATGCATCCTGTTCCTGCAGTAGGTTACTGGCACTGGGCCACTCCAGGTGGGAATAGGTTTCGTGCCTTGGCCTGTTCCCCTTGGTGGCCCGGTGACCACCATCCTCCAGAGGCCACTGGACAGTCAGGTTTGGGCCTGCAGTGACAAGACAAGAGGGGCCTCACAAGATGTTGGTGGAACCAGCCCTTTCCTCTCCTGCGACTCAGCGAGAGTCTGAGTCGCCGCCTACAAACGGCCTCTCTGACTCCTGATCAAGCTAATTAAGGGCCATGATCCCAGAGACTTACAAACAAATCTCAAAACCCAGCGGCTTTTGGCAGAAATGCATCTGGACTGCATACAAGGTGGGTGCCGCCTCAGAGCTTCTTGAAAAGCCAGTTTGCAGTGGATGATACCAATGCCTTGGAATGCCTAAATGGAGATAAAACCCTCCTGGTGTGAGGGTGAAACAAGCTGCAGCTAACATAAGGTCTCAACTAGGTCTCCGCCTTCCCTGCAGCAGGACTTGCAGTTTCTGGTAAACTTCCAGTTGAATAATTTGCCAAGATAAGAAATTGGGCAGGGGTTGGAGAGAAAGCACAGCGGGGAGGGCAATTTGCCTTGCACGTGGCCAACCCGGGTTTGATTCCCAGCATCCCATATGGTCCCCTGAGCATCGCCAGGAGTAATTTCTGAGTGCAAAGCCAGGGGTAACCTCTGTGCATTGCTGGGTGTGACACAAAAAATAAAAAAAATTGGGCAGTTTGGTCTGGCGGGTTGTAAGGGGTCACTTGTACCCTCCTTAGGAACTGCTACTAACCATTGCCTAATTACTGACCACCATTGTAATAGGGCCAATACTAAAAATATACCAGTATATAAATTGCCTCTTAACTCTGAACCCTATATAAACTGCTTGTGATTTGGAGTTGGGGTCCTTGGGGTCCTTGTCAAGACTCAACTGCATTTGATGAGACCTGGACCCTAACTAGAAATAGCACTGGCTCGAGTTCCTTTGCTTTTAAAGTTCCTTTTTTGCTTTTGCATTAAAAATAAATAAATAAATAAATAAATATTACTGGAATTCCTACTCATTCTTGAGTCTTGTCCAGAAGGATTTCTGTTCTTATCACTTATTGAAAAGTGATGACCCTTGTATGGCAAACTCCAGTTCTTTTTTCTTTAGCAAGTTCAATTCAGCATAAATGAATATAGTCAAGTAAGAAAACAAAGCATCTTTTTCCTCTACTATATTTGGTGGGGTTTGGTTTTGTTTCATTTTGTTTTGTTTTGTTTTGCTTTACTTTTTTGGGTCACACCCCACTGGTGGTACTCAGGGGTTACTCCTCACTCAGCACTCAAGAATCACTCCTGGAGGTGCTCAGGAACCCTATAGGATACCAGGGATAGAACCTGGGTCAGCTGCATGCAAGATAAACACCCTCCATGTTGTGTTATCACTCTGGCCCCCTTGTTTGGATTTCTCATGTAAACTGCAATCCATTTTCGTGTCTTTCCAAAAGTATCCAGTGAAGTCAGACTCACCTGGTTGGGGTCTCCGAGAGGAATGCCTCCATGTGGTATCTGGGATTTCCTTCTGGATGGTTGATGATGCGGAATGAACCTGAGTTGCCAGGTAATAGATCAGGAAGGCGGGAAGCATGAGTCCCTCAGACGGACAGAGGACTCTGAAGACAGCAATCTTGCACATTCCACCCCTTGCTGCTAGCAACCTCGGATCCCTCAGCAGAAGGGCTATTTACGGTTCCTTACTTCTTATTAGACCCATTTCCTTCTTGTTATCCCAACCAGTTGTACCTAATTTCCCTGCAGACACTGGTCTGGACAGGAATATCTTGGTAATGATTGTCTCCTCCCCAGAGGCCAGGTTAAAAATCAAGTGAGTCCCTTCTTCATTACTTCTTCTCCAGGCACTTCCGGGTCTCCAGAGATCTAAACTCCCGGCCCCTTATCTCCAGTCCAAGTTCAGCTTCCGCTCTTGCCCTCTGGGTCTTCAGGGCATTGAAAATGGTGCAACACAGACCCTCGGGTTTCTAAAAATGGGAGTCTCCCACTCTAATGAAATATAGAATCCAGTTCTTTTTACAGACCCATTCATGCTGTAGTCCTGTCTTCATGAAACTTCTACAAACAGTGATGAATTGCATGTATGCCACAAATAAAGAGATTTTTATTAGGTTCTTCATGATCAAGTGATAATGATAGGCAATAAATTCAGATATTGATGGCCGTGTGCCTGACTTAGCAAATTTTAACTTCCATAAAATTTCATTTCGTCCAAAATGATGATTATACTTGCTTCAGATTATATTGTAAAAAGGGGACTTGTAGGGTTTAATGTTGTGCCTCCAATTTTATTCTGAATAAAGAATAAAAATAACCTTATGGTGAAGGCGGCAGGCTGTCATTTGTCAATCTTTGTGACAAAAAAGTCTTAAGAGATCATTTTTCTCCAGGAGATATTTGACAATATCTCAAGGGATGACACTAAACTCTAAGGACAGAAGCCAACATAAAATATTATCTCATTTCAAATACCAACAGTGAGAATAAACTAGCATTCCTACACCTATTTTGTGCCTATGAATTACCCAGGAGCTTAGAAATGCAGATCTACATTGTATGACTGAAACCTAATCATGAAAGTTTGTAAGTCTGTAACTGTATCTCACTGTGATTCATTAAAAATATTTTAAGAAAAGAAAAGCAGAATTAGTATATTAAAAAATTCATAGATTTTTATATACCTTATGTATAGTATTGTTCTTTTCTAACAGTTGTTATATATATAAATAGTATATACTTTATAAGTCTACAATATACTCTATATTAAAACGGCTGCGATAGCACAGCGGTAGGGCGTTTGCCTTGCACGCAGCCAACATGGCCGACCCGAGTTCAATTCCTCCACCCCTCTCGGAGAGCCCGGCAAGCTACCGAGAGTATTCGATATGCCAGACACAGTTTTAATTTCCAAAAATAAAAATAATAAAGCGCTTAAGCATTGCTCTTGTGATGGGAAGAATTTCAGCTCTTACGTGATTCATTCTTCAATTATGAAGACAGAATATGAACCTGAACATAAATGATAACTTTAAGTATTTGTTTCTATAACTTTATTATTTTGAATACATTGCTATTGTTCAATCACTGCTTTTAATGGTTATGGAAATATTTAGAATAAGTGTCATTTTGATAGTAGGAAATAGTCACTTTGGACAGGAATTGTGTGCTGAAAGTAGGTTAAAGTATATATAAAAAATATACCTGATCGGGGCTGGAGCGATAGCACAGTGGGTAGGGCATTTGCCTTGCACACGGCCAACCCAGATCCGGTTCCCAGTATCCCATATGGTCGCCTGAGCAATGCCAGGAGTACTTCCTGAGTGCAGAGCCAGGAGTAACCCCTGTGCATTGCTGGGTGTGACCCAAAAAACAATATATATGATAAATTTTCAGTATCTGTATTGCAAACTATAATGTCCCAAAGGGAGAAAGAGAGAGGGAGAGAGAGAGAGAGAGAGAGAGAAGAAAAATATGCCAGGTGTAGAGGAAGGGCCAGGGCCAGAGGAAAACTGAGGACATTAGTGGTGGAAAATGCAAACTGGTGAAGAGATGGGTATTGGAACATTGAATGACTGACAATCAAACAATTTTGTAACTGTGTGTCTCACTATGATTTAATGCTTTAATTAATTAGATAATTAAAACTTTATTTTAAAAAGGAAAAGATAGAATAAGTGTCATTGAAGAGAATGAAGGAATCACATTTTTAAGAAACACTGAAATTTCTCAAGCAGAGACATTAGGTAACTCAACGAAAAGTACAAAAATGCCCCAACTAATCCTTTACAAAGATGAACAAAGACCCTCCCTTATGGCCATGGTCTCTGATACTTAAATGATGGGTAACATGAAAAATATGTCTGCTTTATAATGCAATGTGTAATGAACTTTTGAGTGACCATATCAGGAGATGAAAATGGCTTAGATTCCATCGCTAACTATAACCATGGGAGATGAATATTTTATCTTAAAATTTTATTTTCTATAGAGAATATTTAAAAGTATGTATGTGATGATCAGTTTTTGTCAGCGATTACTAAAAACCTGTGGGTAGCGAATAGTGTTTATATAAAGTGTAAGGGGATAATTTACGGATGTAGGCCTTAGCTATTCCTGTAAACTCCAAAATATATCAACACAATTGCTTTAAAAGTGTTATTAATGATTATTACCATTATAAGATCCGAGTATAAAATAGAATTTAATGTAATATACATTAGAACCCAGAGTTGAAAATGTATATATGTAATTAAGAATAGGCACTTTCATATTGTATTGTTTCAATTTTCTTATTTGCATAATTCAAAATCGTATAGTAACTCACTAATTCATATCAAAACCATGTAGTACCTACCCCTACTGGTTTATTTTCTGATTAATCTAGTTCTTAAAGTTCTTCACGTTTTAATGTTCTTAAAAGTTCTTAAAGTTGTATTGGAATAAGCAGAACGAAGTAAATTTATTTTGTGCCAAAGGGAGCAGGTTGGAATTGGGAGGGAAATTGGGGATGCTGGTGGACAGAGAGTACCACCAGTGGTGCTGGAACACTAATTGCTTGAATCAACTGTTATAATGAACAACTTTGTTCATAACCTGTGGATAGCCAAATGAACGTTTTTCTGAGAGTAGAAAAAAGAACGATGAGTTATTTTTCAGAAATGCAAATGTAAAATTACTTGGGATTGTAGGAATAATGGGGAAGAAATATTTTCCAAATATTTCAGGCCAAGGGATGGAAATCATCTTGTTTTTGATCTCTGATTCTGTGGCATTGTTCCCTACGTTCCTGTGCTAGAACAGTTTCGAAGAGGCTGAAGTAATAGCACAGCATGTAGGGTGTTTTACTTGCACATGGGCACACTAGGTTCGATTTCCAGCATCCCACATGGTCCCCTGAGCACCGCCAGGAGTAATTCCTGAGTGCAGAGCCAGGAGTAACCCCTGTGCTTCACTGGGTATGACCCAAAAAGACAAGAAAAACAAAAGAACAGTTTCAGAGCTTAACTCTTACAGGAGTCTCTTCAGAACTCTCTTTATATCTCTGTTTCGTAGACTATTGGTGAAGAGGTTCAGCATGGGGGTGACCACAGCGTACATCACTGAAGATCCTGCACTGCTGTCTGAGCTGTGGGGGCCAGCGGAGCTCAGGTTCACTATAACGGCTGTAGAGTAAAATAGAAGGACCACGGAGGGGTGAGATGCACAGGTGGAAAATGCTTTATACTTCCCCTGAGCAGAGGAGATTCGACATATTGAGGAAGCAATCTTTGAGTAAGAGTAAAGGATTCCAGTGAAGGGACCACCCCCCAGAATCCCAGCTGCAAAATACATCAACAAAGAAATTATTAAGAAAAGTGTTTGAACAGTCAAGCTGAACCATTTGATCAAGTTCGCAGAAAAAGTGGGGGATTTCCAAGTCTGTGCAGAAAGACAGTCGCAAGATCATTAAACAGTTCAACAGAGCATGGAGCACAGTCATGATCCAGGATGCTAAAACCAACGGTCCACAGAGCCCGGGGTTCATGATAACTGTGTAGTGCAGGCGGTGTCAGATGGCCACGAGGCGGTCATAGGCCGTCACCATCAGGAGAAAGTTGTCTAATGTCCCAAAAAGTAAATAAAAGTACATTTGGGTGATGCAGCCTGCAGGGGATATAATTTTGCTGCGTGTCTGGATGTTGTACAACATCTTGGGGATGATGGTGGAGGTGAAGCAGATGTCCACAAAGGACAGGTTGGACAGAAAAAATTACATGGGAATGTGGAGGTGGGGCTCTGAGCGGAAGGGCAGGATGATGAGCAGGTTCCCCAGCAGAGTGATCAGGTACATGGACAGGAAAAGCACAAGATGAGGGGCAGGCCTCTCCCTTTCCGTCACCCAAGCCGAGCTGGTCTCTTCTCCCCTCCCAGTCTTTACTCCCCTGACATACACCAGGTATTCGTGGGGGTGTGGCCACTTTAGAATTGGGCGTGGCTTTTAAAAGTGGGTGTGGCCTGATTTCGGTCGGGCCAACACTCACGTAGCCGCGAGCAGAATCTAAGGCCTACGCCTACACACCAACATGAAAAATCAACGCAAATCCACGGCACAGGGAGAGGACGAGGAAACAAGTCCAGAAGCATCAGTAGGTGATTGCCACCTAAGGGACCTCTCTGACAAATTATTCAGATATGAAGTCATTAAGATGTTCAATCAACTCAATGAAACAGACAGATATCCAGTAAATTGAAAGAGGACATGAAAGAAATAATCAATCGCTCAATCGACAAAATACAGAAAGAAATGAGAGCGGAAATTGGAAAGCTTCGCACAGCAATGGAACGGATCAAAAATTCCATAGATGAAATCAAAAACTCAGTCTGTGCCCTCAAAAATAGAATGGCCACAGCTGAGGACAAAGATCAGTGAGCTCGAAGATCAGCTGCACCAAGGCAATATGCAACAACAAACAGTGGAAAAGAACCTCTACAGAGAATCAGAGTCCTAGGAGACAATTCCAAAAGAAACAACATTAGAATCATTGGACCACCAGAAGCTCAAGGAAACAATCCCAATGAAAAAGCCATGGTTAAACAAATCATCGCCAAAAAATTCCCAGAGCTCCACAATGCAGCCATACAGATTCAAGAAGCCTGAAGGGCGCCAGCTAAAAGAGACCCGAACAAAAACACTCCAAGAC
>JAOXYA010105171.1:0-10769 GCA_028565675.1 Sorex palustris | reverse complement strand
TAATAGTACAGTCCTGCTGGTTTTCCATTGGGATGGAACCTTGCATTCAGACAGGTAGCGTGTGAAGAGCCGAGCCAATGTATTGATGAGTACTGACAGCAGATTCTTCAGGTGTTTGGGTCTGAACTTGTCTGGGTCGGGTGCTGTTCACTTTTTTACCAATGAAATGGGATGTTGAATTTCAGAAGGGAGAATGTTGGGAATGACATATCCAGCCTGCAGAATTTGGTATGTGGGCAGGTGGACATGGCTATTGAAGAGATTTGAGTAGAAGTCATGGATAATCTTCTCTATTGCCCTTCTGGAAGATGTGATAGATCCACCAGGACGTTGAAGGGCAGTCATCTTGGTCTTGTAGTTGGTGAAGGACAGGCAGGCATTGCAAATGTTTTTCCAAGCTTCTGCCGCATCTGCCAGCACTGCTGCTCTTCTCTCTTTGAGGTCTTCCTTGATGGCTTCTCTGCTCTGCTTTGCAAGCTTAGACGTTTGCTTGCAATTGCCTGAGGCTTGCGCCAAGGGTTAATGTCAACAAATAAAGACATTTTCATGTCACTCCAATTTATACCCACTTCTTTCTCAATTTGACATGAAGTCATTTTGCCTTTCAAGTAATTTTGGTTAAAGCCAAGCATAAGAAATAAATCTGATTTAGTACTCTGTTATTATTTCTGATGACAACATGCCACAGTGAGATGGTGAAATCACTTTGGAATCATCTGAAAGCTGCTTAGGCTCTCCACCCTTGAGCTTCTCAGCTGGGAAATGCCAGCCTGTTGGAAAGCAACTGGGGGGTCAAATTCAACCAGAATGATGAGACCCTCCATCTCTGAGGCAGCAGGGTGGAGCTGGGGTGGGCTGTCATAGGGAAAGCCCTGTTTCACAGTCATGTCTCAGACACTCAATGTTAGACACACTCAGGACTACTCTTTGACTGCAAGTCAGTCTGAGGCTCATGAGCACATTGTCTGTCTCATTGGCTTTGTCTTGTTTCTCTTGGGCTTAGACCTAGAAGCACAAGCTCTGTTCTCAAAGTTTCCATGGACTATGTTCTGCATCTAAGTGTATAATCCATTTTGAATAAACTTTTGTATGAAATGTGAGGTTGAAGTTAGCATGTGTTTCCGCAATTTGAGAGCCTTGATTTGTTCAAGTGGGCCCAGTAATGTCTCCATCGTTACTGTGTTTGTCATATTGAATACATCACGGGGAGCTTGCCAGGATTTGCCACACAGGCGAGATACTCTCGGTAGCTTGCCGGGCTCTCCGAGAGGAGTGGAGGAATTTAACGTGGCTCAGCTGGGCCAGCTGCATGCAAGGCAAACGCCCTATCACTGTGCTATAGCTCCAGCCCACATGGAAGAAAAACATAATATATCATAAATAAATGGAGATAGACAGTTTTACTGAATGCTCAGATCTCTATGATCCTTGTACATTGTGTGGCAAATAATAAATATATATATATTTATATATGCGTTCATATCCTCTTATATTTCTACATATTTAAGGTATGTTTAGATCTATTTCATTGAAATATAATTCAAATGCCATAAAATCCACACATTCAAAGCATAGAGTTAAGTGGCTCTGCATATTTTAGAGTTGTACCACAATCACCATATTCATCACTATAGAAAGCAACCCAGGATCCATTAACAGTCATACCCTATGCCCTCATACTTGGGAACCAGCTATTCTTTAATATTGACTTTCCTACATAAGTTGGCAAGTTTATGTAAGTAGATGCCTATAATATATAGAAAACTGTGACAGGCTTCTTCCACATAGCATAGCCCTCTTAGGTTCATGCAAGTATGAGGCAGCAGTATTTCATATTTCTGTGGTGGAGGACTCTCCCATTCTGCGGGTAGACCACAACTGCTAAGTCATTCATCATTTGATTTGGGAATTTGGATTGTGTCTGTCCTGAATTCTGAATAATGCTGCCATGAAATCAATGTGAGTGTTTTTTGTGTCCATGTGGTTTTATTTCTTTAGGATATAGACTTAAACACAGAATTTGGATTACATAATAACTTTGTATGTCAATTTCGGAGGACATTTCAGGCTATTTTTAAAGTGATTGTACTATTTTACATCCTTATCTGCAATGTAATTATGTTCACCTATTCAGGTCTTTACTTATACTTTTCTAATGGGTCATCATTTTTTATTAATGTCATCCTAATTTTAGTTATGGAACTGTGACAGGCTGTAGCTTTGATTTGCAGTTTCCTGATGGCTAATGATGTCAAGCACAGTTTTATGCACTTCTTGACCATTCATTAAAGAACTATCTTTTAAAAATAAATAAATAAATAATAAAGAACTATCTTTTCTATCCTTGACTTAGTTTTAAATTGTGTTGCTTATTTCACTTAGCCAAAAGTGTTCTTTAGACATTCCATATTCAAATCCTTTATCAGACACATGATTTGAAAGTATTTTCTAGGAGTTTATTGCTTATCTCTTTACTTGAAAGTATCATTTGAAACACAAATGCATTTCATTTTAATTAGTCTATTTTTCTTCTTGGTTAACTATTGGCTTTGCTATGAATGTCACATACACTGAGGTCATGAAAGTGATTCCTAAATATTCTTAGATTCTGCTGTTCCTTTTTGTTTTGTCCTTTGGGCCATGTTTGGCTAGGTTCAAGACTTTCTCTCAGCTATGTGATCAGGAATTACCCCTGGCAATGGTTGGAGGACCATGTGCAGTGGCTGAGGATAGAACTGGGGTTCACTGCATAAAGGCCTGCACATAACTCTCCACACTGTCTCTCTAAATATTCTTTTAAGACTTTAGTTTTCTGTGCCAAATTTAGATTTGTGAAAAATGTAAGGTAGTTTGACATCATTCTTCAGCATGTGACTATCCAATAGTCTCAGGTCCTATCTGTGGCTATTTTCCCCTGATATCTTGAAAGAATTGTTGAAAATAAGTTGACTAAAAACTATTTTATGAATATGCCTGATGAATTTTATGGATTTTTCTAGATTAAATGGGCCTATATTCCTTGAGATCTCCCCTGGTGACAATTTATCATCTTTTTTCCACGTGTTTCCAGATTCTGTTTGTTAGTGTTTTTCTGGAATTGTTTGAGTCTATATTTTTAGATATAAGTTTATATTTTTTCTCATTTGTATTATTTGGCCTAGGTTATAGAGGTCTCAAAATTAAGTTGGAAATGTTCTTTTTGCATTTATTTTCAGAAAGAAATTGTGAAGAATTGATATCAGCTTTATTTGTCCTTTGGAAAGAATTTAACAATGAAGATACCTAATTCAAGGTTTTCTCTAGAGGAGGGTTAAATGTCTAATTCAATCATTTTATTTGTAATAGATAGGCATTCTATTTTCACTTGTATCATTTCCAGTAGTTTATATTTTTTTAAGGATTTGTCAATTTCTTTTGTTATGCAATATTTTAGCATTTTTTTCCTTGTTTCTTTGAGGGGCCAAACCGGGAAGTACTTAGGGCCTCTTTCTTGCCCTGTGCTCAGGGATCATATCTGGTGGTGTGGGCAGGGGGTGGCTATGAAAGGAACCTGGTGTGCCAGGGATCAAACCTGGATTGGCTGTATGAAAGGCATGTACCCTTTCCATTGTAATATATCTCGTTATAATACTTTTAATAATATTCTCTCATGCAATATTTATGAGGTTTATAGTAATATTTTCTCTTTTCTTACTGATTTTAGTCATTTGAGTCTTTTCTGTTGCTTATTTCAGCTGATGATTTGTTGATATTATTAATGATTACAAAGAATCAACTCATGTTTTTATTTTCTCTACTTATAAATTCCTGCACTGTAGCACTGTCCTCCCATTGTTCATCGATTTGCTCGAGTGGGCACCAGTAACGTCTCCATTGTGAGACTTTTTACTGTTTTTGGCATGTAGAACACATCATGGGTAGCTTGCCAGGCTTTACTGTGCAGGCGGGATACTCTCGGTAGCTTGCAAGGTTCTCCGGGGAGGAGGAATCAAAACTGAGTCGGCCACGTGCAAAGCAAAAGCCCTACCCACTGTGCTATTGTTCCAGCCCTATAAAATTTCTATTTCATAGATATTTAACTCTAGTCTCCATTATTCCATTTCTTTTGCTTCATTCGCTTTTGTTTAACCTACTTTTATGTGTCTAAGTAGTAGGATGAAATTTTTGATTTTATATCTTCTTTTCTAATTAAAGTATTTATAGTTATATATTTCCCCTTAAGAACTGCCTTCCTTACATCCCCAGTTTAGTATGCTGTCTTCCTTTTGCTCCATGTAAAAGTACTTATAAATTCCTTTGTGACTTATTCTTGGCACATTAGTTACTTAATAATGTGCTTGTGTTTTTTACATATTTGTCAATTTCCCAAATAGCTGTCAGATATTGATTTCTAATTTCATTCCATTGAGATCATAATATGTAATAATGTCAACATTATTACAAAGTTTTAAAACATATTAAAACTTGCTTTATGGTCCTCCACGTGGTATTTTTTAGAGAATTTCCCATGTGCAGTTGAGAAGAATGTGTATTATGTCCATATGGAGTTGTATGTTATTTCATAGCAGATTTGGCCTAGCTATCTTACTGTCTTGTCTGTCTCATATACTTTCTATTGAACATAGCCTAGTTATGGTGAACACTTTTGCAAGTAAGACATTGAAGTTCCAAGATCTTAATGTTGCTTTTTTTCCTTTTTAGTTTACTTTTTGTTTTTCTAAGTATTCATTCATTTACTGAGAGAAGTCTCCTGAGACCAAGCAATGAATCTGTGCTCTTTATATCACTAAGAATGGAAACAATTAATGTCAAGGATATCATATTTTAAAACTACTTTTTGCAATTTTTAGTTACAACTCACAGAAAGAGAAAAATTCAAACACTAAGAAAATATATTGCTATTTTTACTTAAAATTGTCAAAAACAACTTGATTCAAAAAGTGATAATTCCCCCCACCCACTATTCTTATTTAAGAAAAAGAAAAAAAGCAGAAATAACGTTTTCAGTGAGTTTCAGGGAATAAAGTGTATAATGTTTGTCTCACTATTTCAGGAGCTTTTCTGAATGGAAAAAGCAAGATCTTTAAATTCTACCCAAAAAATCAAAAACATGATTAATAGTATAGTATTTAAAAAAAATAGGCCTAATGTTTTACAAAATGACAGTATAATACTTCGATAAATGCACTTAACATTATGAAATTATTTAATTTCCCATTATTTAATATATTTCCTATTATTCAATATATTATCCCATTATTCATTTAAAACACAGACTATAAGTTGAAATATAAAATATAGGTATGTGTTTTTGGAAAGACTGTCATTAAAAAGAAGAAATTTAGTCATTTATTTTGAAACTGAGAGTTTTGAAAGCTCTTTAAAACACATAGTTATATTCAGATAAAATATGAGGCCAAATGAATCGTCTATTTTTCTGGTAGTGCTCCGCTCCCCTTCAGTATTATTACAAAGGATTCAGCGCCTAAGGTGAACTGGTTCACATTTTCACTGTATTATCAGTTCAATCCTAAGCAATACTTAAACACAACCAACTCCATTTGCAGATGATAAAGCTGTTACTGGTTAAGTAATGCTTCAGCTTCCCACAGATTTTTCCAGGGTCTCATGTGTGTCTTTCATTTGCATTGTCTAGTTGGATTATACTAAAGAATTGAGATTTATAGCAAAAGTTATATCTATGTGGCAGAGTTCTAGTTATGACTCTAATTTCAATTCTTTGTTTCAAAATACCCTTCACCCTCCAAGCCTGGTATCATGTTTATGGAATAAAACAGACAAAATAAGTAATTTTTGAAGTTTTAAAACTGTATCCAACTAGGATAAAATGCAAACTGGCATATGGTTACAAAATTTCAAAATATCTGAAATCTATATTCCAACACTTTGCCTTAGATTAGAAAATACAAAAACCAATCACTATACTTTTTTGAAAATTTTTTTTACTCTTTTACAATGTAAAGATGCTGACAGAAAGCATAATAGTGAGATACATTTCTTAATACCTTCATTGCTAATCTATTAAATAGTTAGGACTCACAAATAAATCTGGGAAGAGAGCAACACTGCAGAGATGCCTCCTCACCCCACACCAGGCTGACTTCCTCCAAGCACTTCGGAAATGGATGGATGAACCTACCACCTGCTCCAACAGAGCCCAGTCGACTGAAAACCTCCAGAACCCAGTCGCCACCATGCACAGGGCCAATCTCCACAGGCTCGAGATGAGCCCCTCATGCATGAGAATGATCTTGCTGAAAAACCCAGGTATGCAGGTTTTGTGACTGAAATTTCCAGACTCACATGGAGTCAGAAAAGGGCACCATACTGCATCTCTTTGTGCTTTCAGGAACCTGATGTTCACACCAAGAAACTGCCTCTGGTTACCATATCAGCTTATGATTGCCCATGATTCAGAGATTCATAAATAAATCTCGGAAAAGAGCAACATGGTGCAGAGATGCCTCTGGAACCCCAAATCACCACCCAGTTGGATGATCGTGATTGAGATATTTATATACGCCGGGCTGGCTGCATGCAAGGCAAACGCCCTACTGCTGTGCTATCACTCCAGCCCTATTTATTTACATAGTTAATGAATAGAATAGGCAGAACACTAGACGAGGTACAACCATGAGAGCAAGCTGGGTTCTGAAAAGGATTCAGCACAATCGACCATATCCACACAGTGACCAAACTCATTGAGGTTTTGAAAGAGTTCAAGATGCATCTCTGCCTAACGTTCATTGATTTAAAGAAAGCCTTTGATTCTGTTGAGGCTGAAGCAGTCATTGAAGCCCTAGTCAAAAGGGCATTCAAACTCAATACATCAGGATCCCCTGTGAGCTGTATTACGAATTCACTACCAGGATCTCACCATTCTACAAGGAAGTGATCACCCATGTCAAGAAAGAAGTTCGGCATGATGATACCATTTCACCAAAACTCTTCAGTGCCACCCTCGAGAACGTCATGCAATGACTGGAATGGGAAGGAATGGGAGTTAAGATAGACAGTCAGCAACTACATCACCTCCGCTTCACTGATGACATCCTACTAATAACAGCAAATATCAGCCAAGTGGCACAAATGCTGCCCAACTTCAACCGTGAGTGTGAAAAGGTTGGTCTACAGCTGAATCTCATGAAAACAGTGTTCATGAGAAATGAACTAGTCCCTGACATTCCATTTGCTCTCAACAGAATGAACATTTCCAAATACAGCAGTTATGCGTACCTAGGTTGAGAACTTAACATGACAAATGACCTGGCACCTGAGCTTCACAGGAGGAAGAGAACAGAGTGGATCGCCTTCATGAGCATCGAAGAAGTTGTTAAGAGGACGAAGAACCTCTGCCTTCGGCACATCTTTTTGACTCCATCATTCTTCCTGCACTAACATATGCCTCAGAGACCTGGGCCCTGTGAAAACAGAATGAAAATGCTATTCGGGTCACCCAAAGAGGAATCAAAAGAGGTATGCTTGGAATATCACGCTTCACTCAAGTGAGAGAAGGAATCCGAAGTTGCGACCTCCGTTGACGATCAAAGATCAGGGACGCTGCCTCATTTGCTAAGCTGTCAAAATCATATGGTCTGGACACATAATGCAATTTGGAGACAACTGCTGGACTAGAGCCGTTACCAACTGGATTCTGCTGGATGTCAAAAGAAAACCTGGTCGCCCACCTACAAGACAGTCAGACTTCTTCATTAAGACCTTGAATGAATGGTTTCATGCTCTTCGTGTTTCTGGAGCAAGCAGATGCCTTGTGCTACACTAGCATGCGAGAGGGACGAATGGAGACATTACTGGCGCCTGCTCAAGCAAATCGATGAGTAACGGGACGGCAAGTGATTACAAGTGATTATATACATAGTACACAAGACTCAACCTGTAACAACATGTTAGTGATCTCTTATACAGGAGCCTAATGGCTCCAAGGTAAGATACAACAATTTTCACACACTTTCCTCTATCATGTTTGGGTCATTTTTAGTGGACTATTCATAACAAGAAATACAAAAACAAATTATTTAGAATATGCCTTTGGGGCAGGCTTGGGTGGTGGTGGGAAAATTCAAACCAATGGTGGTGGGAAAGTGTAATGGTGGTAGGATTGGTGTTGGAACATTGAATGTAATAAATTATTGTGAACAACCTTATAAAAATAAAAATGTAAAATAAATAAATAATTGCTCTAACAGATTAAGTTTGCTTATTTAAGTGTAGGCAGTCATTTTGCTTAAACACAGAAAGAACTATACAGAATTTACTGACTTGCAAGTTAGATTGAGATCAAAAGGCCTCTCTGGGCTCAGGAGTAAAATAGATGAGAGCAGGTGCATCTCCCAGGGAGCTTCTTGTCTGAACTATAGGCCCCAGGCCAGTCTATGGTAGCTTGCTTAACCCCAGACATTCATCTAGGTTATGGAAGAGAGAGAAGGACTATACTTTCTTTTTCTGCCCTTAAACTGTCTGTCTCATGCCCCTATGCTCTGGAGTATCATAGCAAGCTGTTCTGATCCATCTAGGCCACATCAGGACTCTAGATATTAAGGTAACAAATTCAGAGCCACTGAAAGCCTAAATTAGTATGACTCCCGCCAAAAAAAAAGGTGATTTAGAAATAAAAAATACTTTAATTTTAGTTCAGAATCCAACTGAAACAATTTTTTATTTGGGAGTTCTTTACTCAATATTTGAGGTTCCAAAGTATCCCATATTTGGCCACCCTCCCAGCCAATTGGAATCCTTTAAACAAGGCATTAAATTTTCACTCTATGTTGAGGTTAATCTTAAATACTTCTTTTTTATCTTAAATTCTAAAGAAGCATTGCCTCTAACATTTCAGAGAGAACCTCAGAATTTAACCAGTTCCCAAATTAATTTTTATAAAGACAAAGCAGTATGTTTTACTAATTAGAATTAATCCTGAAGTTTTCTGTGACTTTTGAGTACATAATTTTTAGATTTTCTTTTCCCAATTGACTGGCAGGCAGTTCAGCTCGTCTCAATAGAAGGTGCAAGCTGGAAGTCCAATGGCAACCTAGCAGGGGAACTGACACACAGAGTTGAGTTAGGGAGCTGATGAGCGGCTGAGAGTAGGTCCTTGGGAGAGGGACATGGGTACACTGGGGACTGGTCTGGGATTGGAATTCTCTCCTTGAGAAGCCCTTATTAACACTATTATAAGCTCAAAAATTTAAAAATGTATTTTTAAAAACAACAACAAAAAGAAAAAGCAAAGGACCAGAGTGGAAATACAGTGCGTAGGGTGTTTGCCTTGAGCAGAGCATCCCATAGGTTTCCCCAAACCCACTGGGAGTGATCCCTGAGAGCGGCGGCAGAAGCAATCCCTGAGCATTGCTGGGTGTGGACCCGCCAAGCAAGCTGGAGATTTAGAGCTTGATATAGATTGCAGAAGTCACCATCAACTGTGTGTTTTTATGATTTGTTGTGACATGCACAGGCATTATAAATCCAGGAACATCTATTATCTGAAGAAGCTTTGCCTGGGATGTAGAACTGTTCTGAGCTCTTGCTTGGATTTCTGATAGACTTCAATAGTAACTTTTTCCTCTCTAGGAAAGACTTACACACCACTCCTTTAATCCAGTCTCAGTACTGAGAGGTTGGTTTTATGGAACAATTGGATGAAACAATTTATGAATCGTGGAACTTCTCAAGACGTTTCAAAAGGCAGGATTGTAAGGCAGCAAAACTGTCACCTCAAAATTCATTATGAGTTAAAAAATACCCACTTTCTTGGAAGGTGTTCTAAAGTTAGAAAACAATTTACATTTGTAGAAATATTTTCACCACCAGGTCAATTTGTTCTATTTCACACCGTCCACCAAACACTAATCCTGTTCTCCAGGAAGTAGCTAGATCTGAGTGAGTATTCCACTTATTTTTTTTTCATAACTGACTCAGGTTAAAATAACTAGCATAAAAGGGAAATGTTTTATAGAAAAAGCATTTACCTTAAGTTAGAATATCCAACAAAAGATAAAAAAGTTTATTTCATCAAGAAGCAGCTTTTTTTTCACTTTGATGCCCTAAGTTCCATATTAATGGAGGGAATAATTGATGAGGGATGATTGGGATACTGAGTGGGATTGATTATGATTAAAACTGGACCAAAGAAATTAGGAGCAGAAAATTCTAGAACAGAAAATCCTAGACAAGGACACTTGTTCTTATCTTATACTCCTCTCTACCCCGAAATGAAATATTAGGACATTTCATTTTGTCCTTGCTTTGTTTAGATCTGCAAATAAGATGAAACCAGCTCAGGAATGAATTATTTTCTGTAGACCCCACCAGTATGTAACCCAACCTTTCTTCCCTGTTCTTTCTCTATAAAATCTCCTTCTTGTGACTATGTAGAAAAGATGATTACTTTGATGACATGAGTATCTTCCAGATTGCCATCATGTTGCCAATAAATCTATTTCTTTGGGCCCATGAGAGCTATAGAGTGATGAAAGAAAGAAAAGGAAGGTAAAAACAAAAACAAAACCAGAAAATAACATTAATGACATCTCTAATGTTCCAATGTCACAGTATTGTTGGAGTAAAGTATATATATTATATCTCTGCGCAAGTTGTAAAAAATTCTAATGCACCCAATAAAATAATTTGCATAATGTATTACTCCTCCTCTCTCTGAACATGGAAACATTTTAATTTTACTGGCATTAGTCCCAAAAGACCTAGTTCAAATAAACTCTATTACTGAAAAT
>JAOXYA010105164.1:0-10769 GCA_028565675.1 Sorex palustris | reverse complement strand
AGGGGACCATATGGGATGCTGGGAATCGAACCCGGGTTGGCTGCGTGCAAGGCAAGCGCCCTACCCGCTGTGCTATCGCTCCAGCCCCAATCGTCTGTATCTTAAAACTAAGGACTTGAGTTTTCTTGGACTATATTAACCTCAGTGGACAGAAATTAGTGACTTAGTTCTTTTAACAGTCATGAGATAGGCCAGGGAGATGACGCATGGTCTGGGTGTTCAATCTCCAGGATCATTCCCTGACCACTGTCGAATGTTCTCCTCCCCAAGTAAATAGCACATTAATATAAATTTAAAATGTATAAGGTGCAATATACATAAAATCAGCCTGGGGATGGGGGGCCGGAGAGACAGGACAGGGTTAAAGGCACTTGCCTTGTGTGTTATTATTACCCTGGTTTGGTCCCTGGCACTGGGATGAGCCCTGGGCACAGCCAGGAATGGTCTGCAAAAACATTATGGAATGACAAGAGAAATGTGATCATTTATTGAATATTTTTGGGTAGCAAGAATCCCAGTTTTATCTTTAGTGATGGTATTAAACTTATGTTTAAAACATGACTCTTCATTTTTTTAGGGAATACAATTTAAATATTTATGGTGTGACTTTGAAAGCAGCTTAAATGTATTTATGAGAAATAGATGGTAATTTCTGTTCTTTCCAAGTACACTTGCTTTACTTATCATTACGGCTTTAGAATTCATTTTTGTTTTGGGGGCAACATTGGCTGTGCTCGGGCTTATTCCTGGCTCTGCACTCAGGGATCATTCTTGCCAGGGCTCGGGGGACCAGAGGTGGTGTCAGGGCGAGGGCTCACCTGCTGTACTACTGCTCTGGCCCCAGTTTTAGAATTTTAAACTAATTTCTTAAAACTCTTTGACTTTTGGGGCTGGAGCAATAGCACAGCAGGTAGGGCGTTTGCCTTGCACGCGGCTGATCCGAGTTCAATTCCCAGCATCCCATAGGGTCCCCTGCGCACCGCCAGGAGTAATTCCTGAGTGCAGAGCCAGGAGTATCCCCTGTGCATTGCTGGGTGTGACCCAAAAAGCAAAAAAAAAAAAAAAACCCAACTCTTTGACTTTTGTGCTCTATTATTAAATCTGAAGCTCAAGATTTTTGCTTCTTTCTAGAAATTTCTCACACTGCGTCACCTCCCTCCCAGACTCAGGATCTATCTTTTCGTGTCTGTTTCCTCACAAATGGATCTGCAAACACATTCCAGATTGACATATCCCAATTTCTGTGTAGAAACTCAAGTCTCCACATGTCAAGGATATCTTGGTCATTTATTGAGAAGTGGATGGACGGGCAGCCTTTTGCAGTCTGGTGGGAACGTAAAATGGTACAACCACTCTGCAAGACAGCTTGCATTTCCTATGCAACTAAATACATGTTTAACATTTTTCTGATGTTTACCCACATGAACTGGAGAATTTGGTTCACACAAAAACCTGTGTATATCCGGATGTTCCGGGAGGGAATAGGGACATGAAACGGATTTGGAGGATTTGGAGGATTTGGGTGCTGGAGTGACAGCACAGGGGTAGAGTTTTTGCCTTATGCGCTACCAGCCCGGCCGATCCGGGTTCAATTCCTCCGCCCCTCTGGGAGAGCCTGGCAAGCTACCGAGAGCATCTCGCCCGCTCAGCAAAGCCTGGCAAGCTCCCCGTGACGTATTCGATATGCCAAACACAGTAACAACAAGTCTCACGATGGAGACGTTACTGGGCCCGCTCGAGCAAATCGATGAACAACGGGAGGACCGTGACCGTGACCGTGACCTGGCAGTGCTCAGGGGGCTACTCTGGGTTTGGTGCTCTCTCTGCCGGATGTTCTCGGGTTCCAGAGCTGGTTGGTTGTGCCCAAGGTAGTGATGTCCCCTGGCAGGCAGGTGGCATCATTTCCCTCCAAGAGGTTCTCCTGTCCAGGAGGGGTCACACACTCTCTCTCCGAGGCAGGGAGAAGAGGGGAGAAGTTCTAGAAGATGCAGTGGCTCCAGAAGCTAGAGCAAGGAGGTGCTTGCTGGCAGGAGACTGGAAAATATAGTCGCTCCCCGCTCCACCCCCTCCACCCCGCACCCCCCAATGCCCCTCCCCATGGGGAAGCTGGGCTGGCTGCAAGGGGTTCCTTGGGGGAGGAACTGAGGGCCCTGTAACGCTTGAGGGAAAAGGGGTCACAGCAGAATTCATTCACAGCCGCACCTCGAATGTTCGGGTTCCTAAGGACCTGCCTTCTCCAGAGTGCTCAGGACGGAGGCGTCCGTCCACTGCTCAGGTTCTCAGCTCATAAGCACGACAGCGGGGCCTCATGCGACCACCTATGGCGTCCCTGCCAGTAAGACCCGGAGGTGGATACAGAGGCGCAGATAATTCAGGCAGCCTTGAGTGGGGAAAATGGCCATCAGAGATTTGACCCTTGACAGCTGACCCTACTTTCCCTGGGGACAGCCCCAGATGGGGCCCAGGGGCCCAGATTCTGAGCCTGTTACAGGGCTCAGAGGTTCCCAGTGAGGCCCCTGGTTACCTAAGAAGGAAGAACTCAGTTCCAGTCAGTGAACTGGGCCGCCCATGCTAAGCCCCCAAGAGGCTCCCAAGAGGCCCTGTGTTCTGTCCTGGAGCTCAGGCTGCCTTCTTGCCAGGAAGTGGTTAACAAAGGTTTCCCCCACCCCTTTCCCTAGTTCCTAGTTTCCTCAGTTCTTTTGCACAGTTTCTGCTGGTGAATGGGCTCCCCAGGGTCCCAGCCTTAAACCCTTTCAGCTGGGTTGCAGCCTGGGGGCTGACCCTCGAATTTCCTCCGCTGGGAACTTATTTAGACCCCTGCTCTGTCCCCACCCTGGCCCCCAGGTCCAGCTGCAGGGCCCTGGGGTTCACCCTCCCCAGCCTGATCTTCTGCTCCCAGGGTCCGGCCCTTCCCAGCCTGGTCTTAGGCTCTTAGTAGCTATAGCAGGACACGCAGCTCTCAGTGATGAAAGAAAGTGATGATTAAAGTAAGTGTTTGTTTTTTAATAATGTAGGAGTACTGCTATGCGCTCAGCCATTGATTAAGCTGATTGAATTGGGCATGAACTCCACATAAAGTAAGTTTTTAAAGTAAGTTGTTGTTTTTCCTTAGAAGCATTTTGGTGGGGTTGGAGGCAGCAGGCCACACTCGGTGATGCACAGGGGTTAATCTTGGCTCTGGCTCAGAAATTACTCCTAGCAGTGCTCAGAGGGTCCAGTGCTTGCAGGACCATTTGGGATGTTGGAGGGGGTGGAATCCTGGTGCAAGGGAAATGCCCTCCCTGCAGTACCATTGCTCTGGCCCCCTTCATAAAAACATTTAAAAAATGTCTTTGAGGGTCCAGGAGGAGTTGGTCTAGAGGGTGAGGCATGTGGGAAGCAAGGTTCTGCATAACTGCAAGCTCTACGGGGCATGGCCCCCGACTTGAGAGATGCTTAAGTTTCTCGGATTTTACTTATCCAGATGACTTGACACAATGTAGGACTTCTTAAAATAGCTGCGACACCCGCTGCGTGAGATGATTAAGCGATGTCTCCCCATTCCCTTGTCCTCCTCCTCACCTGTTTCCCCTGATCAGGCATCAGCTCAACCCTATGGTGGGGTTGGGCACCCTAAGCAATCACAAGACCCCAACCCAATATAGGTGAGCTGACATATTCATAACTGAGGTGTCTACACTGGTTTCTTCGTCATTTTGCATATTTGCAACCACGTACCAACGGGAATATTTCAGAGCTGAATAATTTTTTAAAAATACATTCAGGAGCTAGAGAGATAGTAAAATAGATAAAGTGCCTGCCCAAGCGAGGTTTGATCCCCTGCATCCCATATGATCCTCTGAGCAATATCTGGAGTAATTCCTAAGTTCAGTAACTGCTGAGTATTGCTGGGTGTGATCCCCAAAACATTAAAAATTTTTTTAAAAAAATAAAATAAAATATTCAATATGCACCAAGAGAAGGAAGCATAAACGTCCCATCATTCCTCCTTGTACCCCAGGAGGTACCATTGGAGATCTCAAGAAAGCCTCACAGGAGCAGGATGCAGAGAGAAGGGAACAAGAAGCAGGAAGCAGGAAGCAGAGAGCAGGGAACAGGAAGCAGGAAGTAGAGAGCAGGAAGCAGAGAGCAGGAAGCAGGAAATACGGAGCAAAGAGCAGGAGTCAGGAAGCAGAAAGCGAGGAACAGAGAGCAGGAAGCAGGGAGAGGAAACAGGGCGCCCGGAGCAGGAAACAGGAAGCAAAGAGCAGGAAACAGGGAGCAGAGAACAGGAAGCAGAGAGCCGGAAGTAGAGAGCGGGAAATAGTAAGCAGAAAACCAGGAGCCGTGAGAGGAAGCAGGAAGCAGGAAACAGGAAGCAGGCTCTTTGGGAAACCCTTTCAGAGTTCGCCATTCCTTGGGAGTCCCTGGGATGGACAGGAAGGTGGGGGCAGGCATGGGAGCTTCATGTAGACCTGCCCCTGGCCCACTGCACAATAACCAGTCTGGGTTCCTTCCCTGGGAGGGCCTGAGGTTCACCAGAGCACCCAGGGGCTGCAGAGATGGCTCAGTGGGCTGGGGCCCATGCTTTGCATGTAGGTGGCCCAGGCTCTGCCCCCACCCCCACCCCCCCACCATGGCCTAAAATACAAAATAGCAACCACGACAAAGAAATGAGAACCTTGGGTGGCCGGAGAAGTCCTGAGGTCAACTTTCCCATCGGTCTCAAAGCGCTTGCAGAAAAGAGCCATTCAGCTCTTTTTTGTTGGTGGTGGTAGTGGTTGTGACAAGTTTTGCATTTGCATCTTTGCTGGTGACAAGTTTTGCGTTTGCATTTTTGCTGGTGACAAGTTTTGCACTTGTCACCAGCATGTCAAAAGGGAGAACTTTCACAGTAGCATCTCCACGCACAGTTTTTATCAAAAGGCCTGTGAGGCCCTCAGCTGGGGCAGCAGTGGGCCTGGCCCTGGGCCCAGCCGCCCTCCTCAGAGGCCACATTCATGCACGTGCCGGACACAGCCCCACCACTCCCGAGTTCCCTCCGGCCCAGCTTCCCTTGTGGCAGGCCCTGGCCTAGTTCTGCGGCAAGGCCACCAGGTTCAAAGCCTGGGCTTGACAGAGGTGGAAACAGTGTCCAGACACCTCTGCAAAGAAACAGAGAATCTTCTGTCTCTCCGTCTCTGTCTCTGATTCTGTCTCTGTCTCTCTCTGTCTCTATCTCTCTCTCTCTGTCTGTATCTCTCTGTCTCTGTCTGTCTGTCTGTCTGTCTGTCTCTCTCTCTCTCTCTCTCTGGTCTCTGCTCACTTTCTACCTACTTCCCTGAATTTCTTCATCTTGGAGAATTTTGCTGCTGGCCCCATGCACCCATTACTTTCTACTTTCGCATCTTTGTTTTGTTTCTGGTTTGTTTGCTTGCCTTTGGGGTTCACACGTGTTGGTGTTCAGGGCTTACTCTGGCTCCTGGGAGCATCCAGGGTGCCAGGGATGGGATCCAGTGACGGCTGGCCATGTGCAAGGCAAGCATCCTACCCACTTTGCTAGTGCTCTGGCCCCTGTTTCTTTTGTTTTGTTTTGCTTGGGGACCACTCCTGGCAGTGTTCAAGGGCTCCTTGGGGCTGGAGGTAGGCAGGAGGAATTGGGGGGTCACCCCTGGGGGTGCTCAGGGGACCCTGTGGTTGCAAGGATCAAACTGGTGTCTCCTGCCTGCCTGCATGCCAACCGTGACCTCGGCTGCATGGAGCCATCCTTCCGGCCCCTGTTCGCTCCTTTCTTGCTGAGGAATGGACCCCATTTCATGGTCTCCCCCTCCCTCTCCCTCTCTCCACCTCTACAAGAAGTTTCTTTCTGCAGCAGAAACAACCACGCCCTGCCCCCTCCCGTCCCAAGCGAGCATTTACCGCCCCCTGCTGGCCACAGAGCTCAGAGCAGCCGATGAGGACAAGCCCGCAGAGATATAAGGAAAATCATGAATGGGGAGAGGGGGGAGGGAGGGGAGGAGGCTGGGCAGGGGTGGGGGGTGGGGTGGGTGCGTGGATGGGAAGGGGGATCTGCTTCAGGGATCTGCTCCTCTGCGCCACCCTCCCCCACACAGGGGTGGGGCAGAGGAGGACGGGCTTCGAATGAAGCCTTAGCAGCCCCTTCTCAGATGCCTCATTCACCTGCACAGGGAGCAGCCAGGTGTGGGGGGGAGGGGGATGGAATTTGTGAGCCCCTCACAGATTAGCTGGGAGTGTCCCTGGGGTCTGGAGGCAAGGAGGACCTGGCCACTCTAATTTAATGAGAATAATTTTATTATTATTATTATTATTAATTATTTGATTTTTGGGTCACACCCAGCAATACATAGGAGTTACTCCTGGCTCTGCACTCAGGAATTACTCCTGGCAGTGCTGGGGGACCATCTTGGGATGTGGGGGATCGAACCCGGGTCAGCCACATGCAAGGCAAACGCCCTACCTGCTGTGCTATCGCTCTAGCCCCAATGAGAATAATTTTAACTGCAAGGGCCAGAGAGAGAGAGAGAGAGAGAGAGAGAGAGAGATAAGACAGGGCTTAAGGTGCTTGCCCAACACACAGCCCTGTTCAACCCAACAGAGATAGCACAGGGGTTAAGACGCTTGCCTTGCATGCGGCCGACCTGGGTTCGATTCCCAGCATCCCTTATGGTCCCCCAGGTCCCGCCAAGAGTACAGAGCTCAGAGCCAGGCGTAAGCCCTGAGCACTGCTGGGTGTAGCCCCCCCCCCAAGCAAAATAGAAAATCAATTTAAAACAACAAAATAAAAGGCACTTGTGAAGCCCCCTAAACTGGAGACTGAGACCCAGGCTGTTTCTGGGCTGAGAAGAGCTTCTCCAACCTCCTGGCTCATGGCCCATATTATCCCAATAATCGTGACCCGGATGAGATACCCCTGGGATTCCTGGTCAGAGACGTCAGTGGACACGCGGCTGGCCGCTCCTGCACTGCCGTCACGTTCAGTCACCAAAGAACTCCCAGTCTCAGCACCGAGGGCCGAGACAGGCGTCCAGGGCACAGCGCCCAACCTCCTAGCCTTGCCCCTCAGAACATGGAACATCGCAGCCAATTTTGTTCTCATTCCTTCTTTGGGAGCCATACGCAGAGGTGCTCGGGGCTGGAGTGATAGCACAGAGGTAGGGCATTTGCCTTGCACGCAGCCAACATGGCTGACTCGAGTTCGATTCCTCTGCCCCACTCAGAGAGCCCAGCAAGCTACCGAGAGTATCTTGCCCGCACGGCAGAGCCTGGCAAGCTCCCTGTGACGTATTCGATATGCCAAACACAGTAACAACAAAGTCTCATGATGGAGATGTTACTGGGTCTGCTCGAGCAAATTGATGAACAATGGGAGGACCGTGACCATGACTGTGACCCAGAGATGCTCAGGGGCTACACCCCACTCCTTTCTGGGCTGGAGCCCCCGGGGGCCTCCAGCATGCAAAGCCTGTGCACAGTCCATTGAGCACCTCCCAGCCCCCTGGCTGCCCTCTGGGTGGCCTCCAGGGAGACCGAGCACCGGCTCCCAGGCGGGGGCTGGGGGGATGGAGAACTTGCTCTCTCCCAACAGAGGAGGCCTGTTCAGAAGCCGACGTCAATGCAGCCCCGGGGATGGAAGGACGCTGCCTGCCAGGCACGGGCAGCCTGAGCTTCCCAGGCCCCACGCTGCCCCTCCGAAGCCACTCTGCATGCGGGAAGAAAGCCAGGGCCCAGCCAGCTTGGCTCCGGCTTATTGCCAAGTGGCAAGGCTGGGAGCCAGCCAGGGTGGCCGCCTGCTGACGGCGATGGGGTTGGGCTGCCTTGTCCTGTTTCATTTGCTGAGAAAGAGCTGCAGGGTCTAGCCTAGGGACCCAGAAGGAACCACCGCTCCCTGCCTAGCATTTCCTGTAGACCTGCATTAGTCAGCGGTGACAAACATCCCCACCACTGGAAACCTCTTGCACTTAGCACGGCCATGGTGACGGTGATAGTAATGGTGGCAATGGTGGTCAATAGTGCAGTGGTGGTGATGATGGTAACGATGGTGGGATTGATGATGGTGGTGATGATGGTAATGATAGAGGTAATGGTGAGGGTGGTGGTGATGGTGATGACGGTGACGGTGGTGGTGGTGGTCATGATGATGGTAGTGACAATGGTGGTGATGGTGATTTTGGTGGTGATGGTAATGGTAGTGGTGATGGTCATTATGGTGGCGACAGTGGCGGTGGTGGTGGTGATGGTGATTTTGGTGATGATGGTGGTGATGATGGTCATGATGATGGTGGTGACAGTGGGGTGATGATAGTGGTGATGGTGATGATAATAGAGGTGACGGTGACAGTGGTGGTGGTGACGGTAATGGTGGCCCTGGTGGCCAATAGTGCAATGGTGGTGATGATGGTAACAATGGTGGGATTGATGATGGTGGTGGTGATGAGAATGATGGCGGTGATGATGGTAGTGATAGAGGTGATGGTGAGGGTGGTGGTGATGGTGGGACTGGTGATGGTGATGACAGTGGTGATGGTGATGATGGTGACAGTAGTGGTGGTCATGATGATGGTAGTGGCACTGGTGGTGATGGTGATTTTGGTGGTGATGGTAATGGTAATGGTGATGGTCGTGATGGTGGCGACAGTGGCAGTGATGGTGGTGATGGTGATGGTGATTTTGGTGGTGATGGTGATGGTGATGATGGTGGTGGTGACAATGGTGGTGATGGTAGTGGTGGTGATTTTGGTGGTGATGGTAATGGTGGTGGTGATACTTGTGATGATGGTGGTGATAATGGTGGTGATGGTGATGATGATAGAGGTGATGGTGACAGTGGTGGTGGTGATGGTAATGGTGGCCATGGTGGCCAATAGTGCAATGGTGGTGACGATGGTAACGATGGTGGGATTGATGGTGGTGGTGATGAGAATGATGGTGGTGATGATGGTAGTGATAGAGGTGATGGTGAGGGTAGTGGTGATGGTGGTACTGGTGATGGTGATGATGGTGGTGGTGGTGGTGATGGTCATGATGATGGTGGTGACAATGGTGGTGATGGTAGTGGTGGTGATTTTGGTGGTGATGGTAATGGTGGTGGTGATACTTGTAGTGATGGTGGTGATGGTGGTAGTGATGGTGATGATAGAGGTGATGGTGACAGTGGTGGTGGTGATGGTAATGGTCATGGTGATGGTCATGGTAATGGCGGTGACAATGGTGGTGATGGTGGTGGTGATGATGTTGATAGAGGTGGTTGTGATGGTGACGTGATGGAGATGGTGGTGAGGATTATCTTACTGATATGGTGACTTGTCCACTGTAATGACAATGATGGTAGTGACCATGATGATATTAGCGGTAATGTACTGAAGTCACCTATGACAATGGGAATGGTGTTGACATTGGTGGTGTTGATGGTGATATGGAGGAATGTTCATTATGTCTGGGTGTAGAATTATGATCCGTCACAGCTGGCTCTCCTTAACAAGATGACACTCAGATTTATCATTCCAGGTCTGATCTGACAGTTCCAGACTCATTTTCATTTGTGGACGGCTGTCTCCACATGAGCAACCACACACATAGCTCTTGCTCCCTTCAGGTCTCTTGCTCCACCTGTGCAGTCCCACCTTCCTCATGTCACTAAGTCACAGCATCATTGATCACAGCCTGAATGCTGGGACAGACCTTCGAAGGCTCACTTCCAGGTCTCCTCTCCTCCCTCACCCCCTCTCCTAGCCCGCAGGGTGCCACCTCCCATTACACCCCTTCTAAGTCCTTCTATCTAAGTCCTGCCACTTCCAATCTACTCCATTCCCGTCATCTTCCTTTTGGATGAAACAACCGCCTAAGGGTTCTGCCTGTGCCCCTTCAACTCCTCTACATTCTTCCTCCACTCAGCAGACCCTTTAATAAAATGTAATCAGAACCTATCCCGCCCCAGTCTTTCCTGCAATTGCCTGGTGGCCCTGGACAAAAATCTAAGTCTATTAGCTTGTTGGCGCCTGAGCCTTGCCCACTTCTCAGACCTCCCCCAACTCCTGCTCCATCACACTGTGTGGCTCAAATGTCTTAAGTGCCTTCCTACCCCAGGGCCTTTGCACTTTCAGTTCCTGTTGCTGTCAGGACCGCCCCCAGATCTGCCCTGTTAGTGACTGTGGAATTGGTGGGAGCAGGTGCTCTGAAGTCAGGCCTCTCCACACCGTGAAGGCTGCCCCACTGAGCACACTGTCCCCCATTACCTGTCCCCTGTACCTGTGCTGACCTTACTTAGTCCATGACCATTGAATGTCCCCACTCAAAACTCAGGTTCTGTGAGGGCGCAGTGGGAGTCTCTGTTTGGCTGATGCCTGGCCGGGCTTCCGTGGACAGCTGTGCATGAGTTGACTGACTCCAGGGATGAATCAGGAACAGACAATCGCCCAAATCCAAGTCACTCAAGAGTTTCCATGGCGAGAACTTTCCAGCTCTGCCCTGCTTCCCAGCTGCTGGTCACTCCCCTGGCCTTCACTTTGGCAAGCTCCCCACAAACAAACAAACAAACCACTTGGAGCAACCCTGGTGACATGCAAATCACTTGCTCCTCCTCATTGCTTAGAACCTGGCCACAGCACCCACGGGGCTAGAGGGGTGTTCTGAGTTCTGCACCGAAGCCTCCAGCTGTTGCTGGTTCCACGAGTGTCCAGAAGGCATTTCAATTTCTTTTTCATTTATTTTTTTTTATTTTTTAAATTTTTATTAGTGAAACACCATGAGGTACAGTTGTAGACTTAAAAATTTTTGTGCTTGGGTTTCAGTTA
>JAOXYA010105132.1:0-10770 GCA_028565675.1 Sorex palustris | reverse complement strand
CAAGCCGCTCTCTTCCTCCTGCGCAAATCAGGTGCCAGGTCATTCATCATGTTGACTTCTCGACCTAGGTACACATAAATGTTGCATTTGGAGATGTCCGTTCCGTTGACAGTGAATGGAACATCAGGAATGAGACCGTATCTCTTAAACGTTTTCTTCATGAGATTCCTCTGTTGTCCAACCTTTCCACACTCACGGTCGAAGTCGGCCAGAATTTGTGCTGTTTAGCTGATGTTTGATGTTATTAGAACAATATCATCAGCGGAGGTGGTATATTTGCCAACCGCCTATCTTCTCTCCCATTCCTTCCCATTCCAGTCGTCGCATGACATTCTCGAGGGTGGCACTGAAGAGTTTCCGTGAAGAGGTATCACCCTGCCAAACCCACCTCTTGACATTGATGATCACTTCTTTGTAGAATAGTGAGATCCTGGTAGTGAATCCATAATACAGCTCACAGAGGATACTGATGTATTGAGTTTGAATGCCCTGTTTGGCTAGTGCTTCGATGACCACTTCCATCTCAACAGAATCAAAGGCCTTCTTAAAATCTATGAATGCTAGACAGAATGGCTGAGAAACCTCAATGAGTTTGGTTACCGTGTGGATATGGTTCATCTTGCTGAATCCTTTTCAGAACCCAACTTGCTCGCATGGTTTTCCTTCATCTAGTGTTCTGTCAATCCTACTCAGGATGTTTCGAGTGAACAGTTTGTAGACGACAGACAACAGGCAGATCGGGTGATGGTTGTCAATGTCGTGGATGTCTCCCTTCTTGTACAGTAGTAGAGTCCTGCTGGTTTTCCCTTGGGACAGAACCATACAGACAGGTAGCATGTGAAGAGCTGAGCCAATGCATTGATGAGTACTGACGGCAGATTCTTTAGGTGTTCAGGTCTCACCTTGTTTGGGCTGAGTGCTGTTCGCTTCTTTACCGACGAGATGGCATGTCAGATTTCGGAAGGGAGAACATTGGGAACGACATATTCATCCTGTGGAATTTGGTATGTGGGCAGGTGGACGTGGCTATCGAAGAGATCCGAGTAGATGTCATGAATAATCTTCTCCATTGCCCTTCTGGAAGATGTGATAGATCCATCAGAATGTCAGAGGGCAGTCATCTTGATCTTGTAGTTGACGAAGGACAGGCGGGCATTGTGAATGCCTTTCCCGGCTTCTGCCGCATAGGCCAGCACTGCTGCTCTTCTCTCTTTGAAGTCTTCCTTTATCACTTCTCTGCACTGTTTTGTGAGCTCAGATGTTCGCTTGCAGTTGCCTGAGGCTTGCGCCAAACCACTTTGGCGTATAAGCTCAAGAGTTTTCAAAGACAGGCATCTTTTTGTGGCTATCTCTTTCTTGGTGTTCTTTGCACAATCAGGGAGGTGCTGAATCAGTTGATCTTATTCCTCATCAATGTTGTCAATGACAGCATCTTCCCATGTAACTATATCTGGAGCTTTGTAATTATATCTGGAAGAATACTAACCACTGGATTGTGTTAAGACAATTTTTGTGTATGATGCTTGTTAAGTATGTAATTGAAGCAAGCACTGTAGAACTCTAGCACTGTCCTCCCATGGTTCATCGATTTGCTCGAGCAGGCACCAGTAACATCTCCATTGTGAGAACAAAATAAAAGAAATTTAAAAATTTAGAAAAAAAAATGTTCTCACAACGTCTCTCTTGCTGGTTCTGTTGGCCTGGGTGGAGCCCAGCAGATCCACTGAGTTTCTTCTCTGCATGGCAGGGCCTCAGGGCTGAGCTGCTTTGAGTTTTTAGCACAGAAGGAAAAAATATATTTCCAGGATTAGGTTGAGGGAAGCCAAGACCCACAGAAGACAATGGGGACTTCAAGAGACGCCAGGTCCGGGTAGATTGTTGTCATCAAATATTTGAGGGACGGTGTCATAGATGGTTACTTCCTGCTGCCCTCTGATGTGCTTTTGGGGGACTTACCTCCCTTCTGCCCACACAGCCTGGGAGAGGATCAGGAGCTCTGCCCACTCACAGCCAAGAGGGTGGGCATTTCCAGCCTCAGCCAATGAGATCCTGCCTCTGTCCCTGGCAGCTCTGTTCCCTTCAGTGGGGACCCTAAGTGTCCTTACAACTTCCTTTCATAAATGTCAGGCACCGCAGGTTTCTATTATTGATTCCCCCACAACCACCCCCTACCCTTCCTATGTGGAAAATGCAACCCAGGACCTTACACATGCAAGGTAAGGGCTTGATTGTGTAAATCCAGAATGCCTGGGGCCAACCACGTGCAAGGGAAGCGCCTTGCCTGCAGTACTGTTACTATCTCTGAGGGACCCTCATGCTGCACTCAGGGACTGAGGCTCTCTGGGGGAAGGGAGCTGGCCCCTGCGATTATCTGCAGTCACAGGAAACCAATTTCAAATTGATTTATGAAGGAGATGATAAAGGACAGAGCTACAATTTAGCTTCAGGTAGAAATGAATGAGGGCACCAGATGATGTTATCTAGATAATCTCTTGCCTCCTCTTGACTTGATTTTTTTTCTGTGCTATCTGCGCCCTCATCATGATGGCTGCTCTAGACTGAGGCTCTCCCAAGTTGAAGGGGAGAGAGGCCAATGATTTCAACAGGTCCTTGAATTTTCTCAGTATGCCTTAGAATGGACTCTTTGGGGGTCTGAGTAGGCCAATGCTCAGGGCTCCACCTGTCACCATGGGCAGGAGGGGAATAGATAAGATTGTGGTTTAGCCCCAGGTTCCACCCAAGCCAGAGGGTTCCAGCATCTGGGTGGCAGGGACATGGGCTGCTATGAGCCATTACAAACACGTGATAATGACCAAGATAACAAATAAAATCAGCAACAACAGCTGAAGGCATGGATACGCTGCTTGCTCTGGGCTCTGTAGCTGGCTAAAGGGGAGTGGAAAGTAGATAGACCTGTCCAAGTATCTTGGGAATTTCTTATTCTGGGTGGGAGATTGAGTTAAAAAAAAATCAGTGATAGGGCTGGAGAGATAGTACAGTGGGCAGGGCACCTGCCTTGCACGTGGGCATCTTGAGTTCAATCCCTGGCATCCCAGATTTTTCTCTGAGCACCATCAGGAGTGATTTCCGAGTGCAGAGCCAGGAGTAACCTGTGAGCATTGCCAGATGTGGGCCCCAAACCAAAATAAATAAATAAGTAAGTAGCACTGTAGCACTATCCTCCTGTTGTTCACCATTTGCTCAAGCGGGCACCAGTACCATCTCCATTGTGAGCCATATTGTTACTGTTTTTTGGCATACCAAATATGCCATGGGAGCTGCCAGGCTCTGCCATGCAGGCAGGATACTCTTGTAGCTTGCTGGACTCTCTGAGAGGGATGGAGGAATCGAAAAAGTGTTGGCTGCATGCAAGGCAAATGCCCTACCCGCTGTGCAATCACTCCAGCCCGATGTACAATTTGGGCTGCTTGTTAAATCACCGTATAGAGAATAATGATGGGCCTCACTCCAGGCCAATTGAATAGGAATCTCTGGGAGTGGAACTCTAACACAACACACCTCTCTAGGCATGTCTGCAGGACAACGGGCCAGCTGGCCAGTCACTATGTGGGGTGCAGCACCTGTTTCTAACAACCAGACAGGTGCACTCAGAGAGCCCTTGAGTGAAGGCCCAGAGTTGGTAGATCAGGCTGGTTCTGGCCAGAAGTGACCCGGTTGGGTGCACCTGTTGGCTCCCTGGGGGTGAAGAGGAGGAAGACTATCCTGGTACCCCTGGCAGCCTCACCGGGAGCCAAGTTCACGCGCTCTCTCTCTCTCTCTCTCTCTCTCTCTCTCTCTCTCTCTCATTGAATCTTGAGTGTTTGCAATGGGCCTAGCCTGTTTGGAAAGACCTCGGTTTAATTACTAGACTGGTCTCCTTTTCCTATGAAAGAAACTCACGATGTCTTTGTTTCCTGGAAGGTTTGTCCTTTTGTTTGTTTTGTTTTTGGGTTTACTCAGGGCTTACTCCTGGCTCTGCTCTTGGGGATCATTCCAGGTGGAGCTCAGCAGATGATATGCGGAGCCAGAGGTGGAACCTGGGTCGGCTGCATGCAAGCAAGCACCTTGTCCACTGTGCTATCTCTCCTGGAAGGTTTGATTTTAATTTAATTTTAATTTTTCTCCTGGAAGGTTTTAAATCAGATCTCGGTCCCCATGAGAACTATTTATTCCGTCCCAGGATGAGTTTGTCCAGGCCAATGAAAATTTATTAAAAGCAACGTTCCCGGGGGGGGGAGGGCAGGGGGGCGGGGAAGCAATGGGCGCTGCTGGGCTTTGTTCCTCCAGAACCTCAGAGTTCTGGTGGTAGAGTTTAGGAAAGCTTTATGGGAGTTGGCTCTTCCACACCTAACATTCCAGTTACATTGCAAAGGTTCCTTAGTATGCAATAGGGAACTGAATCCTTTTTTATTTCCTCCCAAGTTTTGGGGCACACCCAGGCTCAGGGCAATGTACGTGGTGCTGAGGATGGAATCTGGGTTGGCCATGAGTAAAGCAAGTACTCTACCTGCTCCACTCTCTTTCCAGCCCACCCACATTAGTTTTAATAACACCGTTGCTGTAAAAAAGAAAAAGTATAATCAGGGCACTGGAAGACCTGACCCAGGGTTGATACCCGACTTTACATATGGTGCCCTGGGCCCCACCAGGAGTGAACCCTCAACGTAGAGCCAGGAGTAAGCCCAGAGCACCACCAGGTGTGGCCCCCAAACTAATAATAGCCCTGTAGCACTGTCTTCCCATTGTTCATCGATTGTCGAGTGGGCACCAGTAATGTCTCCATTGTGAGACTTGTTGTTACTGTTTTTGGCATATCGAATACACCATGGGGAGCTTGCCAGGCAGGCGGGATTCTCTCGGTAGCTTGTCAGGCTCTCTGAGTGGGATGGAGGAATTGAACCCGGTTTGGTTGCATGCAAGGCAAACACCCTACACGCTGTGTTATTTGTCACAAAGTACTCAAAGGAACTTTATTAAATTGTTTCAAGGGTCTTTCCCTATGCTTTGATTTTCATATTAATTCTGGGGTCAGAGGAATAGTATGGCAGTTAAGGTGTATGATTTGTATACAGCTAAACCTGGTTTGATTCCTGACGTTATGTGGTCATCACCAGTTCAAGCCATAGAGAGTTGTTAGCACTGCTAAATGTGACTCTGGCAGGCCCAAGAACAACCAGGATATCTTTGGATATCTGGATATCTTTGGCACCACAAAGTCAAAGCAGCACCTCATCTTTAGCACTCTCTGCCCCTATTGAGCAGCTAGATTTATTGGCCAAGAATTGCTGGGAGAACTATTTATGGAATATAAAATAATATGAGATTAATACCCAAAGATAGCAGTGACAAGGGCCAGGAAGATTGCTCCACTGCTGGAACTTTGCCTCATGAGCTGGGGGAGAAAGCAGCTGGGATAGAGAAGAGATCACTAAGTCAATGATGGTTGGAGGGATGGCTGAGGATGGAAGATGTGTGCTGAAAGTAGATAAAGGACCAAACATGATGGCTTCTCAGTATCTGTATTGCAAACCATAATGCACAAAGGTAGAGAGAGAGTAAGAGGGGAATTATCTGGCATAGAGGCAGGGGGAGGGGAGGAATGGGGGTGGGGAACTGGGAACATTGAGAGTGGAAAATGTACACTGGTGGAGGGATGGGTGTTTGATCTTTATACTGAAACTCAAACATGAAAGCTTTATAACTGTATCTCACGGTGATTCAAAACAAAACCAAAACCAAAAAACAAAAGTATTTCTGGGAGAACCCCTTCTCCTGCACCACCACCAATTAATTCTTTATAAGTAACTTTTTCTAGAATTTTGCTAGTTTTCTTGTTGATTTTTCTAGTTCTCCCATCTCACTTTCATTAACGTTATGAATTTTTTCTCCATTTCCAAGATCAGTAATTTACTTTAAACTATAGTCAGAGACTTACTACAGTCAATGAGGAGAGGAAAACACTGATGACAGAGATAAGACAGATCAATGTCAAAATAAGGAGAGTCAATGTGACTAATTTTATCAAAGCAGAGTATCATCACTTTACTGACTTTTCAAATGATAAGTTGTCAGGTAGTAATAACTCCATCCTCTTCACATAGTGACACTAGCTCCTAATAAATTATATGAAGTCTTAAGAAACTTATTTTGGGATCAGAGTGATGTACAGTGGGTAGAGTAGTTGTCTTGCACACAACTAACCCTGGTTTAATTGCTTGAATCCTATATGGCCCCTCCAAGTACTGCCTGGTGTAATAACTGAGTACAGAACCAGGAGTAACCCCTGAGCATCACTAGGTGTGGCTCAAAAACAAACAAAAAATCCAGAAAAAAAAAGATTTTTTCAGGTCCAGGGAAATAGAACAGGTACTTACAGTGTTGCCAAACTCAGTTTAGATACCAAGAAACACAAGAACACATGGTCTCCGAGCACCTCCTCAGGCCACCCCTGGAAACAAAGTCAGAAATAGCCTCTGCTCACAAAAACCTCTTTGCTTCCGACCACTGAAGGGAAAAAAGAAAATTCCTTTTCTAATTACTATTTTTCCCTGAACTTGACAAAGCTGGCCAGTGACATTTAAAACATAAATCAAGTTTGGCACTTTTTAAGTATTCAGCACATGTCATATTCCTCAGATATTTTTGTCTGACATTAGGAATGTTAAGCTGATCTTCAAGGAGCCCAAGAAGAGATTATGAATACTACAGTGACACACCCAAGCCCCCCTGAATTAAATTTTCTCAGATCAAAGACTTCTTTCTGACTGTCAGGTTAAATATTGATGGATCCATTGCTTTTCCTGGAGATCCCTGACTGAGAAGCTTAGCTATCATTCTTTCTTCCAGCATGTTCCCCATTGCTTGTATGCAATGATTTTTCTGCAGCAAAAGGATATGCCTGCATTTCATGCATCCTGTTTCTTGATTAGTAAGTATGCATGTGGAGTACAGATGTGTCATGGGAAGATATCATCCAAGCTTTGAAAAAGAACCAAAATTATTCCTATAATTTATCATCTCAGTCATCTTGAATACTAATGAGAATGCTGCTTGATTAGAGTTGTCAAGAAGCATTGTACCCATGTCCTATCAAGGAACATTTACTCTGTCAGATCCTGCCTTTCTTACTAAGCTCGAAGACTAGGGATTTCTTTTTTTACAATTTTTCTGCCCTGCAGAAACAAAAATTCAACAAAACAAACGTTTATCCTCTCCTGTATCTCTGATAAGCAACTTCTCAAAGGACTTTGAGCTTTTCTGTGTTTTGCTTTGTGATTTGGAGTATGGGCATTTGTTATTCCATCTAAAAAAGTCTTTTCAAGAGCAATAACAACACAGATCTCCTTGGGCCCATCCTCCAAGTAACATTGTTGTCCAGGGTTTAGTACTAAAATGTGAGCTTCTTTTCTTTGCAGAAGAAAGCATAGGAATGAAAATAATTGAACGTTTGAATAATGCCTACTTGAAAATTACTCTCCATTGGAGAATGGGCCCATTTAGTGTGGGGGGGGATTTAGGGAGGAATAGGACATTTTAAGAAAAAAAATATATATGTATACTCATTTTGTTTTGTATTTTTTTTGGTTGTTGCAGTCCCAAGAATCAAACTCAGAGTCTCACATGCAAGGTAAAATGCTCTACAGCAGACAGACAGACAGACAGACAGACACACACACACACACACACACACTCACACACACATCTGTGTGTTTGTATTCAATGAGCTGTTACTCTACTTGAAAAACTCTTCAAGTATTCAATTTCTCAGCCTCCTATTACAATATCATTGCTTTTTAGGAAAGAGGAAATCTGCTTTATTGTCTTGAGACCACCTCCCCCAAACTCAGCTGTAACTCTAACACTAACACTAACACTCCTAATACTAACATTTATTCTTTAAAAATACAGAGTTTTCAAATTCATATTAAATTTTCATAAATAAGTCTCAAGTTATTGTATTATTGAAAAATGTGTTAATCATGAGTCCATCCAATAATCCCTGATCAAAATGGACCTAGTCATATAACCCTGCCCTGATACCTTAGCTCAAGAGGACTGGGCTCAAGCAAGACTGACACTGAAATCTGCTGCAGCAAAGTTAGCTTTCAGCTTGAGAGCATATGAGAGAATTCAGAGTTTGCTAGGAAAATTGGTCTTCTGAAGTTTTCTAGAATCACTGGAAGACACTAGAATATAGGAGAAGCAGTTGTTTCCTTGTAAGTCTTACTGACTAATCGATAAACTTTCTTTACATTTTCACCCATGAGGAAATAGATCTTAAGAGAGAAAAAAAATGAGCACTACTTGCCTTCACCCAGCTTTTACTTCCAAAGATTCCCTATTCCCGTGGATCTGCCCAGATCTCTTAGTGGATAAGGTAGCTTTTTGCAAAGATGGGGAGACTGAGCATAGAAGGTAAAATTAAGATGCAAAGACTTCTCTAAATTTTTATTTTCTAATTATACATCTAAGGAAAGTGGTATTATAGCCTGAACCTCACCCAGAACCACATCAGACTTGCCAGATGATTCTGAGAATTCACTTAAATCTGAGATCCTCAAAAAGAACCTGTCTTCTACATATAGGATCTGAGGTTATAGGTAATTCTGCTTTTAGTACTTTATCTAATATTTACTGAAAGCCAACTGTCAAATCAATATTCAGAATAGTAGAGATAGCAAGACCGAACCATAACAGTAGACATTTTAAGGAGATTATGGAAATCTTCAGAGACATAAAAAGCACAAAATGATAAGTGTTGAGGAGGTAGATTGGAAAGGAAGAAATAAAAATATAACGAGTGTGAGCTCAGAATTCACTGAATGATCTTTTCCCAAGGTAAGTTATAAAATTAGATAATTTCTTTTACAATTAGAAATGCAGAATCTCTTGCCCCCGTGCCAGACTGTCTTCATCGAAGCCCCTCGGAGGGGGGCAGGTTGAATCTTCCTCCCCGCCCCAAGCAGAACCTTGGCAGCTGAAAACCTCTAGAACTCAACCATAGACATGCTCAAGGCCACTCTCCACATGCTCGGACAAGCTTCTTGAATGAAGGAACAGGCAGAGGAACCCAGGTATGCGTGACCAAGTCTGCTCAAATCAGAACTGGGTCTCCTCCACCCAGATCCCCCGTTTTCCAGTAGCTTGGCAGTCACACCCACAAACTTCCCCTAGCACCATGTAATCTCATCAATGGCAAAGATCCAGAGACTATAAAACAAAGCCCCCCGAAGAGAACAATGCAGTATTTCCTTCCCACACCGCAGAGCCTGGCAAGCTACCCGTGGCATATTCGATATGTCCAAAACAATAATGGGCCTCATTACCCTTACCGTGAAAGATCCTCTAATATGGCAGCATTGGGAAAGTCGAGTAAGGAGAAGCTGCTTCGTGTCAGGGCTGGGACTAATGGAGACGTTACTGGCGCCCACTTGAGTAAATCAACAAACAAAGGGACGACAGTGATACAATTAGAAATATTAAAAAGTACAATGCCATAAGACACCATTAACCAGATTAAAACACAAAGTGACCAACAAGGATAATTGGCAAGAAATAAATATTTAATAAAATAAAGAATATTTATTACTATTTATAATAAGAAATCATGAGCAAGTGAGATGAATAATCAGTTTTATGGAATAAAACATTCACAAATGGTTCACCAACATCTAAAAAGTATTTAAACGTAAGGGAAACTCAATAATTACAAGAAATACAAGGGAGCAGATAAACAAAATTCCTTGTGCATAGGTGGTGGGATGTTGGATTGATTCAGCCATCCTGAAAAAACAATGTTATTACCTAAGGAGTTAAATGTGCACTGGCCTTTTAATCTAGCACTTATGTTTCTAGAGTTTCACCCTAAAAGAGTGGTTCCCAAAGAGTTAATATCATACGTAAGAGAAGTTTTGGGAACCTTAAGCTATTGTATAGAGTGACATTTTGTAGGTAGGGTAAGTAATGCTAGCCTCTGGGGAAATCTCACACAAAGGTGAATTATTTTGCATCCCATGTGACTCCAGAATTTATGCAGGTGAACATCTGTTCATACTCATCTGATTCTGAAATCTAACTCTAATTTTGTTTTACATATAAAAACTTACTCTTTTCACAACTTTAACATATTGCATTTTCCAGAAATGAAATTACCTTCCAAATAGAAGGAAGAGAGAGCTTTCTGTTGCTGTTCTTTGGAAGTTTGCCAGGAATTGAGAAAGAGACAGAGACGGAGAGATACAGATACAGAGACAGAGAGACAGGAAGCTATCTGTTGAAGCAGATGTCGGGGAGCTTTCTGGAAAACAGGGCAAGAGGCAGAAGCCTTAAAGAAGAAGCCCAATTTTCTAAGAAAAAGTGGAGGGGGACTTTTGACAGTTGGAGTAGGGCATGGAGTAGGGGCAGGATTGTTAAGTGATCTTTTGGTACGTGGTTCATATCTGGCTTCTAGAATTATTATGGCCACCGAGGGCTCACTTTTTTCTGCATTCTGTAAATAATCCTGCTTCTCATTTTTTTTTGTTCTTGACAAAGAGAGGCAAAGGCAGTAATTTCTTTATAAAGAATAGATTGATATTGGGCTAGAGTGATAGCACAGTGAGTAAGGCATCTGCATGTGACCAAGCCTGGTTAGAATGGAGGCACTCCATATATATATATGTATATATATGTATACACACATATATGCACATATATATACACACTACATATATTCATACATATGTATATGTGTATATATAGTATACACACTACATATACATATACACACTA
>JAOXYA010105115.1:0-10770 GCA_028565675.1 Sorex palustris | reverse complement strand
CTTCTCTCACTCTCTCATTTACCTCTATATCAGCAGGTATGAAAACAGTCATTCCTATTAGTAGGCCTTCAATGCATACTTGATGCAATTATCAGTAAGCATTCAAAGATATTCTTTGGGTGAATGAAACAATGAATAAGTTTAATACAGTGAGTATTCAATAAATAAAGGGCCACTCTCCATGTGTTCAGTGGTCAGGAGCTGCTTCCCTCACTCTGGACAGCCGATGGCAATGGGCAGATGGAGGAAATGAGGGCCAGGCTGGTTGGTGATCAGTTGCAGTTTACTTCAACCTAGTCTCCCTCTGCCTCCTTCCGTCTCACGCACTCCCATATTCCTCCTCCCTGTACCCACTCTCACAGCCTTAGTTATAGAGCAAACCATGAAGGGTTGGGGGGTTGCAATTACACATAGGTGTGGTTGTACAGTCAACAGAGGTAAAGTCCTTGCCTCGAGGGAACTTCCTTTAGAACAAATTCTCATCCAGCAAGGTGATCTGTCTAAGGGCAAAATACCGTTTTAGGGGTGTTTTTCTCCTTTCCTTAGTCCAATAAATATTTAAAGATTCATCTTAATTCTACTACTTAATAATATTAGTTGTTTTGTTTGGACACAATAAGAGATATATTACACTTTAGAATGGTTCTCCGGGGACACTCACTATAGATCCCAGACTATAGTCCTCAGGTCAGATTAGTCTTTCCTAACCCATGCAGGGTCCTTCTCTCGTTGTTTTTCTTTGGATCATGACAGAATTAGTCCATAACTATGCTCTTAACTTATTGTTGTTTTATGGAGCTTGACCTGTCCTATTTGAATGCCAGGATAGCTTACAGCTTGCCCTGAATCTATCCAGTCCCTTTATCAGGACCCTCATTTGGGGTGTTAGGAACTAAGGGCACTTGAGGCTTAAGTTGAGTAAATATAACAGATGTTCCGGAGTAAATATTATTCAGAGTCAATTAACTCTGAAGTTACAAAGGCCTAGCATTAACTGTCTTCCTGTGTCTTTACAAAAGGACATTGCTCTAAAGTAAACTATGCAAAGGACATAAGGGAAAGATAAAAACAATATTTCACTTACAAATAAAAAATCCAGAGTCCTTAGAAAGATCTGACCTTACAAGGCACAAGGTCTGATTCTGGGATATAGGTGATTAACAGATAGAGGAAGCAAAGAACAGAGGAGAACTTAAAGATAAACACAGAGAAATGGAACTGCCCCAGGAGCACTGTGATGGGTATAACCCAATAAACCTAAGCTTCCTGCAGCAAGGGAGAAAGGATAAACCAATGTTATCCTATAATATAGTATGTTTATTTAAATATTTTTTTCATTTCCAGTCTGTTCTTGGACAGTATTTAAAAGTTGACTCCTGCTAGGAACAGGTTTCCTTCCTGATGTTCATCTGTAATAGCAAAAAACAAAAAACAAAAAACAAACAAACAAACAAACAAACAACTTCTCAAGTGGTTGGGAACTCTGAAGCAAGTGAAAAATGCTGATAACCAGTAGATCAGATATAGAATTCAGATCTCAACATGTTCACTGTCTCCTGGGAGAAGTTTTTCTTTCTACTTAAGCCAATTGCATGGAATTTCTATCTAATGTATTGCAGGAAAACCCCGTGGCAAGAATATAAACTTGCAAATCAATTGGCAGTGAAATCTAGGATTCAAACCCACAATTGTCAGGTTCCACCTAGTAACATGGAAAGCGTTGGTTCTGGACCATCTCTTGGGTTGTCAGCAACTTTGTTGGGTGCTGTTCCTATAGGTGTTGCCAAAATTTGGAGAAGACTTTTGACACCCAGGGATCTGGAGTTTAAAGAATTGCAAACGAACCTAATTGGCTTATTTTTTTTTTTATTACTGCTAGTGTGTAGAAACGTGGGTGACTTTTGTATTTTTCCCCTCTGAGTTTATCCTAATAGCACACTGTAGCACTGTCCTCCCGTTGTTCATCGATTTGCTCCAGTGGGCACCAGTGACATCTCACAACAAATTGTGAACCTTGTTGTTACTGTTTTTGGCATATCGAAATGTCACGGGTAGCTTGCCAGGCTTTGCCTTGGGGACAAGGTACTCTCGGCAGCTTGCCAGGCTCTCTGAGAGGGGCAAAGGAATCGAACCCGGGTTGGCTGCATGCAAGGCAAACGTCCTACCTGCTGTGCTATCACTCCAGCCCTAATAGCATATCTTAATTGTTTATAATCTCCATTGGGTCCTAGCAAGCTGAGAATTCTTTCTTGTTTGTAATGAAGGTCTAGGACCTTGTGATAAGAGCAAAGTTGGAGAGATTGAGAGAAACAGAGAGAAAAAATGCATGGGGTCATTCTCAAGGACTTTTGAATTTATTTGAGATTACTTTGAGGAAGTGGTAACATCTCCCCACTCCCTTTGAGGATTCATCACTCCCAAAGCCCTGTTTCCCCAAATCTCTTCCCTGAGCCATCCTCTTTATCGCCTAGGCTTCCTGGTCTAAACAACTCACTCATTGACGTGATGAAATTGTTGGCTGGGTTTGCTACCAATTGTCATTGAAGGTGGGAAGGCCCAGGGAGAAGAGGCTATGCTATTCACAGAAGGCTAAGCATGAGAGTGGGCTTCTAAGAGTGTTTGAACCTTGAGCTTTCAGAACTATCTCAGGACTGGAATGTCTGGCACGGGTATCTTTCAAACAAGCCTGTATTTCTGTGTTTTAGGGAGGCTGGCTGCCTTATGTGGACTGTACTGTGTAATAAGCCACCTGTTTTGAGTCTGCATACTGTGAACCTTGCTTGTCCTTGGCAGATCTGTCTTTCAAACATACCATACTCTGCAAGGGGGCAGTGGTGGGGTTGAGACTGACCAGTTCTGTGCTCCCTGTGAGAAAGTTCTCACTAGTAGAAATCTATTAATATTAGTCTTTATTAATATTGGTAAGTGAATATATTTAAAAATCATTTTTTAAAAAATGGAAACTAGTACTTATACATAACCCCTCTGTTTGCCAACAGACGTTTCATAAGTTGGCTTCATGGAGATAAAAATCACAATACCTGTCAGTGAGAACAGATTAGCACTGTGAGGAATGTCTTGGAAGATAAAGTCTTTTTTATTAGCATTTTTAATAAAAGGCTGATCGTTGGTTTGATTAGATTTTCCCTATAGTCTCCAGTTACGGCGACTCAATTTGAATTTTCTTTGAAAGTAAAGTTGCGACATTATTTCAAATCATATAGCATTTTTTTAAGGTCTCATGGGGTCAGGAATTACAGAGAGGTGTCCAGGAGAACAACAGCATCTATCTGAGAGTTAGCCAGGTAAAAGTGTGGCAAGGAGTGCCAGGAGCAGAGATAGGAACTCCTAAGTGCTGAATGGGTGGGGGGCGGGGGATGCGTGATGTGTGTGTGTGTGTTGGGGGGTGATCACAGTTTCTGGAAGTCATCTCAGAAGTGTGGAGTGGAGTCAAACATCCTTATTGCACACATTCTGTAGAGTTGAGAGTTGTGGAGAAGTTGGCTCCATACTGAAAGCATCAAGTAAAGAGAGGGCCGGGCCAGGGGGGAAATTTGTGTGCTTTTCAGTGGCTGGCTGGTCTTGACCAAGTCAAGTTACACATCTGACTTTTCTTGAGCAAACAATTTCTATAAAATATAGGGCTTCCTCAAATCTCCTTCCCCAAGATTCCTGAACATTCCTGGTTGGGATTTTTTATATTCTAGGTAAAAATGATTTTCCTTGAGGTTGTGAGTCTGCCTGGGGAATGACCATGTTCCCATCTTAAATCTGCATGTTGGGTTTCTTCTGGAGTATGACCGTTTTCATGGGGGGATGGAATCACTCCTGGGGTGCCCACCAAGTCACATTGCCTCTTGCTTTGGACATGGGTGAGGCCACTTTGACTATTCTTTTTGGGCATCTGTGGGGTCTCACAAGGTGACTGTAGGTCTCTGTCTATTCACTGAAGACCAATGTCTGAATACTGGACACCACTGGGAAGCCAGGAATGGCTGACTCAGCACACCCTTTTCTATACTTCCACGTTCTGGGTCTCCAATCTGGTTTTTTCCTCAACTTGGCAATACAAGTTACTTAGGCTTCAAATTCTTCTCCCTGGAGAGGACAATGGTGTGCTTCTTAAGGAATGAGCTTGAGCTCACTGGACACTTTTTTGAGTGGCCTACACGCTCCATGACTCCTCTTCTCATGCAGGAGAACCAGATGGCCCTAGTGTGACCCATAACCTGGAAGCATCTCTCTGGTAAGGGTCATGTGTGGTTATGGCAAAATTCACCCATTCTCTGCTCCAGACTTGGTGTTAGATGCCCAGTCTAGATGTTTAAGTGTTCTGACAGTTTCTCTCTTTGGACAGTGATTGCTTCTTACAGAAGCTATATGGGCATTTATTTTATCAATTGAATGAAAAGGAAAAGGTGATATTTTTTTCTTAACTTACATCTCATTTGGAGAAATAATCAGAATCCAATTACCAGTGATTAGCACCCCTCTTTTTCGGGACCATTTAAAAATTTTTTATGAAAGCCCCATGATTCACAAAGTTATTTATAGTTTGCCTTGTGCGCTGCCAGCCCAGCCAAGCTGGGTTTGATTCCTCCACCCCTCTAAGAGAGCCTGGAAAGCTACTGAGAGTATCTAGCCTGCACGGCAAGTATATTTAATATACCAAGCACAGTAACAACAAGTCTCACCATGGAGACGTTACTGGGCCCACTCGAGCAAATCGATGAACAACAGGAGGACAGTGCTACAGTGTTACAGTGCTATTTATAGTTGAGTTTTAGACATACAACATTGCAGCGCTGATCACACCACTGCTGTCAACTTCCCTCCACCAATGTTCCCATTTGGTTCCTTCTTCCCTCCACCCTTTCTTTCCTTTTCCTTCCTGTACCATAGGGTCAAGGTTGATCTGGGAACCCTCCTTTAAAACATTGCATTTCCTCCCTTTAAATTTTTTTTCAGAGAGAAGAGGATGGAGATAAAGGACAAGTGGATGAAACCCCAATGTTCGCTCCCATATCCCCTCATTCCACCCCCTACCACCCTCTTGACATGCACTTGTTAACTTGGTAAGTTCAGTTGTTAACATTTGAGTCTCATTATTTCAGTATCATTGACTCTGTGGTTTGAATATTTAATCCCCTGACCTGGTCCCCATTGCTTCTCATCTGTCTCGTTTCCCCCTCTCCTCCACTCCTTCTTTCCTTCTCCTCCCTCTACTCTGAGACCAATGTTGGTCTGGGCATCTCCCCTTTTAAACACTGCACCTTAAAAAAAATTCAGACAAAAAGAACATAGAGATAAAGGACAGTGGATGTTATTATTGAAACCCAAAGTTTAGAAAACTTGAAAGTTATTTATTTAATCTACCTTTAATAGTGGGGATTTTTGGTAGACAGAGGGGCATGGGCCTTAAACAGGAGCAAATGGATATGGTTCTGGAAGAATAGACTCTCAGCTGTGATTCAGGTGGGTAGAGGGCAGGACCAACATTCCTGGACAGCTCAGAGGTTCTCTTTCCTTCCTGTTAGCCAGTTCCTGGCCAGGTTGGAAGGTGATTGTAGTACTGTCATCTCATGGCAAGAAGAGACATGTCTCTTTCACAACAGCATACCATGTGATTCTAGCTGTCTTTAAAAAACCTCAGAATGCTAATCAGGTCTTGCTTGGGTGGTGGCACCAGGTTCTGTTTGCTCAGGTGGTGAGAAGCATGTGTGAATGTTGTGGTGGCCACAGCCCCTCACTGTGTGTATTTCAATGGGGCAGGAGTCGGAGGATAAGCTACAAGTGGATTTTTTTTTAAAGACAAACACACTAGGTGGAAGTGGGGGAGAGTTTCCTCATGTTTGCAGTGGGATTTCTGCATTGTGACGATGCCTGATGCCCGGGCATCCATTTGGGCTGCTCAGATGGGCTGGTGGGGCAGGTTCACCCAGAATTTGTTTGCAGGGGAACCTCCCAAGTAAAAAACAAATTCCAAAGAAAGAGAGTGGGGGTTTAACTTCCAGCCAGCTGGAAGGAAGGGACAGAGCAGGGGTGAGAAATAACACTTGGATTAGAGTCCCACTCAGCACCAGAAGAAGGAACTCTGGTCTTTGTCATCAGGAGGAGGAGGTTTACCATAAAACAGTAGACTCTGCAGTTTTGCCAACAATGCAGGCTGGGACAAGCCAATACTGTTATATTGGCATATAAAAAGAAAGGTAAAGTTTTTCTTCTCCGTCCCTGGGCAGCTCAAGGTGCGGTGGGTGTCTGATGTTTTGGGGAAATACAGGGTGGGAGGTGATGGAAGAAATAGAAACACCGTGAAGGAAGAGATGATAGAAATGTCTTAGCAGCTGCGGTATCAGGTTCCCTAGTGCAGCATGGGTGGCCGCCACGACCATGGACTGTATCTAGTGGATGAGAGTGGCAGTGGTATGTGGCAGAGATCTGTATTCTCCTGGGATCTGGACACGCTGTTCGACAAGTGCTGATGGCCATGTCCACAGGCATGTGGGTGGGTGGGTGGGTGGTGGTGGGGACTCTCATAGCGACTTTGGAAGCAGTTCAGGGGAGACTTCCCGGGGAGCAGAGTTTTCTATATAGGCCAGAAGGGAAGGGAGATTTTAATGCCATTAAATTGTTCAATGCACAATGCTTGGGTGGCTGCTCTTATAGAATACCCAAGGCATTTCTCTTCCTCCCCCCCTCACCTCCTCATCACAAACCCTCCTTTCTTTTTGGTAGGCCTGCTTTTCCCATGCAAGGAACTTTTCTCTTTCCCAAGAGTCCTTTAATGCCATGTCTCTCAACCTTTGTCCAACCGTGACCCCCTTCCACCTTGTTTTCTACCTGTGGTGCCCCTATGGTATCAGTTGACCCTTAAATTTCCTGCCATGTTTCCCCACACCCTTGATGCTATTTTAACCTGTGACCCCACCCCCATTGGAATATATTTGGGGCTACCAAAGGCTCAGAACTTCCATGCCAGAGACACGACAGTATCTCACATCTATTCCTTTGCAGTGGCAAGGTGCAGAACATTGAGGGGTGTTCCCTTTAAAGAAAACCCATCCCTCTGCAGGGAATTTCTCACAGCTCTTATATCCTACCCCCTTCCCTGTTAGCAGAAGGTGGTGGGACCCCTGGAAGTCTGCGAATGGGGGGGTCTTTTTTGGGGGTCTGTGGATCAATTTCAGACACATGCTTTTGTCTCTTGGTCACAGCACTCTCAAAGGCACTTCTGAATCCAGTGGGAGCCAGGACCGTGGATCTTTGCCTTGTTTCCTCTTCTGTCATGAGCAGGGCTTCTCCTTCTGGTCCAAGTCTGTTCTCCTTTTCTCCTACCCACCAGTTTTCATGATTCCATTTCTGTTTATCTCTTCCATCACAAAGTGGACTTGGGTTTATGGCCCTGTTCTGAAAGGTTCTGGATAGACATCACTCCTTCCTCTCAGTATTGGCCAGCATTTCCTCCCTCCCTTCTTGACTATATTCCATGCAAGCACAAGGGACTCCCCACACCCCCTTTTCCAGAAACTCTTGGTGCTACAGTAACATGAATAACTTTGCTCTTTATTTATCTCTTCGTTTTACCCCCCCGCCCCCCAGCTCAAGGTGGCATAAAGCACCTTTTTTTTTCTATTTGTCACAACCTGGTGATTCTCAGGGTTTACTACTGGTGGTGCTTGGGGGAACCATATGGGATGTTGTGAATCAAATCCAGTTGACCACAGGCGAAGCAACACCTTCCTGACTGTTCTAGAATTCCAGTTCCATGGCTTTGGAATTCCATTGGAACATTGGGCCCAGAAGGGGGTAGTATGGGGAAGGGTCAAACTGGGGCTCTTTTAAATGCTACCTCCCCCCCCCAAAAAAACCCAATAACCAGTACTGAGTCCCTGTCATCGAAAAAGCTGCAGTTTATGAATTCTTGTGATAACACGAGAAATTCTGCACATTTCTTGAGGGAGAGAAACAATGGGTTCATTTAGGTTGCTAACCATTACTGATATTTTGGTAGGTCTGTTAATAATAGCCAGTGAGTGAAATTTTAAGAACTGAACAGCTCTTTCAAAGCCCTGAAAGCAAGCATAGGGACTCCCTAAGCCCCCACTTCTGCAGAGGGACCGAGAAGGGACATTATCTTCTCCAGCACCCTCGTATTGTTCTATTGCTTCAGCTCCATGGCTTTGGAATTCCAGAGGGAAGTTGCTGGGTCCCAACGGGTGTAGTACTGGGAAGGGTCAGATGGGGGCTCTTTTTAAATGCCACTCCCCCTCCCTCAAAAGAAGCCTAACAACCAGTTCTGAGTCCCTGTCATGGAAAAAAACTCTCGTCCACCTTCATCATGTGGGGCCTGAAAGAGACAGAATCTTCAAATCTTCACCTGCAGAGCGCTCTCAATGCCAGCAGAATATCAATGATCCAGGAAGTGCCACACTCTGCAGAACCTCCACTGTTTACCCAGTGACAAGATTAAGTACGGCCTGCATTTAATTACTCTGCATCGGGCTTCAGCTAGAAAGAATGCAGTTGTGCAAAGTAGCAATGTGGGTAACTGCGTGCAGGATCAATACATACTTCAGTCTTATTCCTTTTGCCTCTGAAGGAATGCTGGTCTTTCAAGATCATCACACACAGCAAGGAAAACTGTGAACAAGATGTTAGCTACCTCTCTGTCTCTGTCTGTCTGTTTCTCTTTCCCTCTTGGTCTTTTTGCATGTAATATCTAGGTAATAACTTTTGAGGCCAGAGCAGGCTTTTGTTTGCCCTGGACATTTTTCTTTTCTTTTTTTTTTTAAAAAAAAACCATATTTATTTTTTATTTAATTTTTTATATTGAATCACTGTGAGACACAGAGTTACAAAGCTGTTCAAGGTCAGGTTTCAGTCATACAGTTTTCCAACACCCATCCCTCCACCAATGTACATTTCCCATTTTTCCATTTCCCAGTTTCCCTTTCCCTTCTGCCACCACCCATCCCCCATCTTGTCTCTATGGTATGCACTTTTCTTCTCTCTGTGTCTGTCTGCCTCTTCTCTCTCTCTCTCTCTCTCTCTCTCTCTCTCTCTCTCTCTCTCTCTCTCCCCCCCCCCTTTTGCCCTGCATATTTTTCTTGGACCTCTCTATTCTCCACAAGGCTTACTTGGTTGCAAAAGGTGATGTTCCCCTTTAATAAGAAAACAAAATAAAACCAAACCAAACCAGAAACCTGTGTACCTGCCTCATTGTTCAGGTTTGAGAATGAGATACAGAGGCTACCCCCGGGGGTCCTCTTGGCCACTAGGACCCTACACAAGTAGGGAATGCACCCAGGACCAAATGCTTATGCAGGGGGCACTCACTCTGGGTCTCCATGGACAATAAGGTCATGCCCAGGATTTCAGCTCTCCAGTTCTCCTGCTCTCTCCTGTGTTCCAATATACTTGGAATATATTTGGGGAGGGAGTGGTAAAACCAGGCCTGGAAGATATCTAAACTACTACCAAGTGGGGACAAGGAGTGTGTCAGCATTTCTTTTCCACCCTGTTTTCCTTCCTACACCCCATCTTCCACACAGTCAGACCTATGTCCCTTATGTGCATGGCTTTCAGTGAATGTTGAAAGGAGATGCTTTGTTGCCCAGAAATGTCACCCAGAGGCTTCTGGCACTGCATTTCCCAAGGTCGTTCACGCAACTCAGAAAGGGTGGGGGCTGTGTCCTGGAACTAAAATTGTGTGTGTGTTGGGGGGGGGGGCGGAGGCTGACACACCCAGTGGAAATCACTGCCTGCCAGCATACAATCACCATCTGAAAGCCTTTAGAGATGGTGGAGGGATGGTAGGGAGGCCCAAATGGCCACACTCACAAAGAAACATCAGGCCACTGGCTTTATGGTTCTTTGTCCTTTTCTTGAAAAGGACATTGCTTGTTTAAAGTGAATCATTCATGCAGCCTACGACTTGGGTCTTCCTAGCTGGTGGCTGGTTGATTAGTTGCATGGTTTCATCTTTTAGAGTTTTGTACAGTTCGCTCCAGTGCTCACCCCACTCACCCCCACACTCCGTTTATGACCAACCCATCTAAGAAGGCACGTTTCTGAGGCTGGAGACACTCTCTGGCAGGAAAGGGAAAGGACATGGATGCTCATGAATAATTCACACTCCTCAAGAGTGAAGGGTACTGGATAATGACCCAGCATCAACCTTTCCCATCTCTGCATCTCTAAAGCTGACCCTGGGAAAGCCAACCATCTCCTTCAGATGTGCAAAGGTCAAGGCACCTGGGATAGGTCAGTTAGAAGGTCCTTGAGGAAGAAAATCAATTCAGACCCCCAAGTGACATTTCCGTTTTCTTCAGCAAGCAGTAATTTTACACTCTATTAATCTAACACTGTCCGTTACTAAGGGCAACATGGTCAGTAGTTCTGTGTCTGATATTTCCGTTTGTATAGGAGGGATAAAAATAGACAAATATTTGGGGAGATATGTAAGACGCAAGAACTCTTGGAATTTATAGGGATGAATGCATTGAGGGTTTGGAGTTTGAGAGGGGATTCCTGGATCTGGGGGACCCAGGAAGAGGTCTCTGATGGCACAGGAGTCATGGGGTAGGATGATGGTTCAATTTTCTTTTTATTTATTATTTTATTTTATTTTATTTATTTATTTTGAATACCCATCCCTCCACCAGTGACCATTTCCCACCACTGCAGATCTCAGTATCCCTCCCACCCACCACACCCCCACCCCCAACCCACCCTGTCTCTGTGGCAGGGCATTCCCTTTTGTTCTCTCCT